>JAFLJL010005174.1:51670-103269 GCA_018398815.1 Conus ventricosus
AGTCCGTTTTTGTTTGTTCCATTTAATGAGTGCAGAATTACAATATGAGCAAAATTATAACGATAAACTGTTGTAACATCGAGGAAAATATTGTTTTCCCACAACCAGTCTGTCACAAATCAATGAACAATGAGGGGTTTTTGTCATAAAGTTTAACTGTCCATAGTTTTATAACAGAATTTAATCTAATCCAGTTATTATTTTTATCATACTCTCTGTCAAAACTTGTTCAGTATATAAAACCCTATGAGCCTAAATGTGTAAGATTAATCCAATTCATTCTGAAGATTGTTCTATTTAAGTCAACATTGATTTGTTGCTTGTTGTTATGATCTTAATATCCTCACCATTGTGAAGAACGACGATGGTAACGTTAAGGCGTTTAAACGTCTAAGTTTTGCCAGCTAATTATTAATTCCTTTTATAAGGACGTCACTAACGCCCACAACCCCATCCCTCTCCACATCTTTAAAGACAGAAATTTCAAATATCATTGTGAACGTGTCTCCTAATTTTCTGCTTGGAAAGAACTGTAATTTTGTAGAAGCTTTTTTTACAACTGTTTCTTTTCTGTGGAGGATGTACTGTTTTTTCCCATACGGCGTTATTTCAATTTCTTTCCGACTATTGTCGTCCGGCATAAGACTTACATGTAAAGGGCCAGAGTTGAATGCTTTTCTGAAACTTTTTTGACGGCTAAAATATGAAAAATGGGCTTATGAATTCAAATTTTATGTCCCATTCTAAATATGGTTCTAAGTGCCATTTTAGGTCAGGTTTTCGAACTATTTTATATTCATACTGGCCAACATTATTGGCCTCTAGATTGCGCAGTTGTTCTAGTTTAGGAAACTTTTTGCTGTCGCCAACCTCTTTGCGTTTATAATCACCATCTTTAGTGTACTCAAAACCATACAAAGCGCCTATCTCACCGTTCTGTTCAAAGTCCGCAACATCTGCAAGGTCTTTTAATTCTAAGGTTATACACCTACAGGCGCTAATGTAACTCCTGATTCTTCTGGCCCACGCGACATTATTTTTTAGTAACGTATTATTTATTTCCAAAACAATGTGCAGGTTATCACATTTCACAACTTTCCCCGCTTTGTCTTTGATTTTTATATTAAATGATCCGACCCTCCCACAAACTAATCTTTTAAACTGTAAATTAGGGAATTGTATAATTTCATAATCGCAATATGCAGCTTTCCCTGACGGAAGAGCTCTTAAAACAGTTGAGGGCCTTCCATCATATAAGTTTTCATCAGTGCTCAGCTCATCCAAAGAACATAGAGTAATGAATGTAATGCAAGATCGAGCGGATTTTCTCCCTCATAAGTAGTTTTGTTTGACGTAACTCTAAAACTATGAACGGACCGATTGGCAGTTGTAAAGCCTAACATTTTAGCTAGCTCTTTATCAAAATAGTACCCTACTTCTTCTTCTTCAGGTTTGAAGGTCAACATTGTTTTCAGAATGCAGGTCTAAACCTGGGAGTAGTTTCCGATTTTTCCAAGTTTCCGGATCAACCTCCGTGGACCTTTTTCACACCAGAGATTCGTTTCGATCTTGCAGCTTTTCGCAAAGAGTCTACCAGCTCTCTGGCGTACAAGGCATTGTATGCTGACCTCTGTTCCAAATTCCCATCCTATCAAAAAGTTTTCACTGACGGTTCCAAGTCTGAGGATGGAGTGGCCTGTGCAGCCTACTGCCCTGGGGCTCCTTCTCAGATACTGTTGGAACATATCCATTCCGATGCTTCTGTCTATTCTGCTGAACTTACTGCTCTGGTACTGGCTTTGAAGATAATCTCACATTCTTTCAAAGAGGGACTTTCCTGGTTCTGTCGGATTCGCTGTTAGCTTTAGGAAAAGCCATAGCTGGCCGCAACCTTCAGCATCCAGAAACTTTTGCATTCTTTGAACTTTTTGGCAAGTTGAAAGCGGACGGTTACAAACATTACTCTGGCTTGGGTTCCTGGTCATGTTGCCTTGTCGGGAACGAAAAGGTTGATCGTTTAGTCAAGACGCCCACAGAGAGAAACTGTCCAACATTTATATCCCCTGTTAGATCGTTGAAACCAAAAATTAGAGAATTATGTGAGAAGAGACCTCGGCCAGGAGGATTGGAACACCCAGACGAGTAAACTCTTTCAGATCCGTCCAAACCTTAAGGACTTCTCCATCCACGTCGGGAGGTCGTACATAAAGAAGGAAAACGGTTCTGTGCGGCCTGCACACCGGCATTCGTATTACACCCATACTTACCTTTTAAAGGGTGAAAAAGCTCCGTGGTGCATTCCATGATCATGCCCCACTCACATGAAACATGTTTCTTTTGAGTGGTTGTGATTGCACGATGGTGAGACCAAACATTTTCCAGACGGTGTCATGCGATCCTGTTCAGGGATGTCCGCCTGATGTGATCCTTGGTTTTTGAGAGAGATTAACATATTTCATCTGATTTAAGCTTGTACGGAAGAATAATTTTTTAACAAAGTTTCTGCGTGCGTTTGTAGACGACTGTTCATTTAATGAGATGTATGAAAGTGTTTTTTTAATTTTTTTTTATAATGACTGGTGGTTGATTTTAACGTGGTGACAGCCCTGAAATGGCCCTTACGGCGGCTGGGCTCTAAGCAACATTATCTTACTCTCGATTGCATTTTTAAGTTTGAGAGCAATGTCGAAGTTACTCATTGCTTTTTTAGCGCGCAAAAAAACGTAAAACCCTCAGGTATGGGTTAACTCTGGCTAACTAATTGGCCTCTAATATTAAACTTTTTTTAATCTTATTATTCTCCTTGGTTGCATATATTAAAAACTAGACTTTGTAGAATATTTCCAGGAGCGGACCGTTCTGGTACGCATTCGTTATTCAATAGCATGTTCTAAAAACGAAGGGCGGTTCTTGAGTTGTTTCTGTTAAAACATTTTTTAAAAACAAAATTAAAAAAAGAGTGCATTCAAATATTATGATGCGCAAAAATATTAGTCGGGCCGATCTACATCGTAAAAAATATTAAACAACTGACACCCTCGACATTTCTGTGACCCAGATGACACCTTCATAAAAAGGTGAGTACTCATTTACAGATATCTTACCCTTCTATTAAAAAAGACTAACGCAAAAGTCTTGGATCAGTCATCGATGCAGGTTTTATCAAAACCCGTTCAACTTTGTGTGTTTAGTGCAACAATGGGTTGTGGAGTGTCGTATGCTGATCACTTAAAATAATCCTAATCCTTTGGTTAGTGTCAGTGTATAGATTTCATTTCTATTACGCCTTCAGACGTATTTTGACTGATACTGCACGCGCCCATTACCAAATGACAAACCGTTTAATCATTCCGCAACAGATTAGAATGAAGGCTTTTGAAAAGGATCTGTAACGACTTCTATAACATCAAGACAGACTTTAGACAAACAGTCGGATCTTAATCATGGCTTAGGCACCTTATTTATCGGGCGAGCACAGAAAAAATATAACTATGATTGGAATCCTCCTTACACATCTTTCTTCAGGGACACATACTGGTTCGCCTGGGTCCATAGAGCAAGAGCATAAAAACCGCTGGACAACATTTATCTTAGCACACTTCTAAGGGCCTAAACTATAAGCAGGAATAGAACGAAAAATGACTCTATTCGTACTTACGTCGTGGATGTGTTGCTAGGTTCACAAGCACAGGCACGATCGAGCATAACTCATCCTTTTACTGGCTTTGAGGCTCAAATAACAATACTTAGCAAATTTAGAGGACGCCATTATTTCTACAGTTTGATTTACTTCAAGTATAAAAAGGTCCAAAGATGTTGTACAATACGCAAGATCCCAAACGTAGACTTTGCTGTTGGCACTGGGTTTATACATGCTACCTTCTGACCTTAGACTAGGTAGCGGCAGCCAAAATTTGAATTGCAAATTGCATATTTCCTGTTTAGATGTTTAGATAGCACTTTTAAAGCAAAACAAATAAAAAAAAAAATTACTGCTCTTCTTTATTAGTTTTAGAGATTTCGACATTTTCATATTGCATTTGCCGAACGTTCGTTGTATATTAGTGTGACATGGATCTTTTGAAGCCTCCCGCAAGAACACCATGCATGTGTTCCATAACGATTATTATGCATGGGAGTGTGTGTACCATATTACTCTTAGCACACAAATTTACAGGGCTGTCCAAAACAAATTGCCTCCTTTTGCTTGTGGTAAAAAAATGAGCAACTTCATGCAATTCCCGGAAAACGTTAAATTGGCACGAAAGGTGCATGTTTGGGGACCTACCGATTTTAGAAAATTGACCTCAAATAGTGATTTCTTACATTTTTGAGTTACAGTTTGATTACACTTAGCCTCAATTTTTTTCAGCTCAATGGGTCTGTACACGTTCCCTTAATGAGGTGTAAATTGCTTTGGGAAGGCCAAAATGATACAGTGCAAATAGTCGTGATCGACAAAATTAGAAAAAAAGGACATAATTCTGAACTAATACAGATTTTCACTTCAACTTGGTGGTTGTATTCTAAATGTATTCTTTTGTCTGTAAGTGTTATATGGACAGAATCCAAGCAAAAAAATACCTGCATAATCCATTTTAAATGCTGCTTTGGGGGACCTAGATCCACAGACGTCAACAGGAAAATTGCAATGTTTTCAAACCACTGTCATATCCCTCTCAAATTTTAACCAGATATCTATAAATGGTGGTATGCATAACTTAACTACTGAAAGTCTTTACAGACAAATTTTTGCTTATTAAGATTGTCTTAATAAATCTTCTAACAATACTGTGTAAAGATCTCAAACCCAAATCATTACTTTTTGAAAATGCTGTTCAACAGGTTCACTGATAGCTGAATCTGAAAAGACACACTCTTCACAAGCTACCTTTCAAATAACACCCTTAGGTACACTTAAACAGACATTTCTTGAAAGAGCTAATCACCGACGATTTTCAAACAGGAAACGGGTTTGAATGCGTCGTATCTCTGGGTAGATATTAGGCCAGTCCACAACAGAAGACCTCAGATGAAGACGATGGGGCCAGGGTGAGGTTGGGAGGCAAACACCTCTGAGGAGTTGTTGGATACACATCAAGTGAGTGTGGCCATCGGTACACATGGCGGGCATTGGCAACTCTTACACCACAGTCGCCTTGGTGCCCATGAAGTTCCTACCTCTGCGTGCCATCCTCTCGCAGTATGTTGTAGGGGCTACGGCCCCCGTTCCCATGAAGATACGGCCTGTATTCAAAGTAGACAGCAATGGAGTCATGCGGGCCGGCCCGGTATTGGTAGTGAACGTGGGGCTCAAAAATTGTGTGCTACCCCCCCCCCCCCCCCCCTACCCCCCCCCCCCCCCCCCCCCCCCCCCCACCACCCCCCCCCCCCCCCCCCCCCCCCCCACCCCCCCCCCCCCCCCCCCCCCCCCCCCACTCCCCCCCCCAACCCCTACACCCCCCCCCCCCCCCCCGCCTCCCCCCCCCTCACTGTCTTCTTCCATTGTTATCCTCATCAGAGTGGGGGGTGATCTTCACTCTGATCAGAGTCATCCTCAGAAGAATTGATCTTTAAGGTGGACGCTTGTTCGGTGAACTTCTGCTGGATGCTGGCAATCGTTCAAACACCTCCCACAAAAAACTCCAAAAGCAGATCACAGGCTTTGATAGACACAGATTCTGGGACCTTAGCAGTGAAGACTTTTTTTTCCCAACTAGATTTTCTGAAAAAAGATCTCTGCTCGTAAGGGCTTTCCCTGATGGCCTGTGGGGTTCTATAGACTCTGAGCAGCGTTCGGATTTCAGAGGTGTTGAACAATGGGCCTGGTTGAGGTCTCAGATCTCCATTACAGACATCTTCTGCTGTCATTTTTCGCTCTGCAGCTTCCCTTGACCAACAGTCTTGCCTCTTGGAGTAGATTCTTTTTCTTGTGGACGGTGTCTGTTTTGTCCCTCTGCACATACGGTTCTCGCAGTGCAGAGTTTTCTGGCAGACGCTTCCGCAAGTCCGTGTGTTTGCAGCGGTCTTCAGGGCCGCAGGATGAAATGGTAGATTTATTAGCGCCTTCACAGATTCACGGTGGAGTGATGATGAAGCTGGCATTTCTCGCTTAACAGAGAAGTCAAGGATCGCGACGCTTCTTCACTGACCAAAATTTGTTAGACTGGAGTGGTCAAGCTCTGCCGCAGCTCTTCATCCTGCCCACTGTGGTACTTTCCTCCGGGTAGAAAATCTGCAATTGGCGCCCATGGTAAACCTTAGCAGGAACCGCACACCCTCTGCAACAAAGCTGTGACACCGTTTTCTTTTCTTCCCAATGGCCAGTAAGGACCGCAGGATGTCTGCATTATGAGAAAGGTGGGATGCTGGGAAAGTGGCTGGACTATCTTCACGCAGGGCAGGAGATCCATCTGTCGCAGTCAAGCAACCGGGTGTGAGGCTTTTAAAACATAAACATAGAATCCCAGGTGTAGTGAATAATGCCCCTGAGAAGACACCAGTATGGGACCTGTTCAAACAGAAACAAGCACCAGATCATAAATATTTTATTACTCTGTTTCAATTTTATCCTTATAATTATTGTCAGTAATGGCTGTGCTTATTACAGTTATCTTTCTTTTAAAAAAAACAAAAGGTGTGGGGACCAGACCACATATAGCACACACACAAGGGTTGTAGTGCACTGCATTAGAAGAAAAATCATTCTTAGCACATTCTTTTTAATAAACCAATTATAAAAAAAGCTATTAAAGAAGCTTTTGTTGATAATCTGAATACCCAAAGTTTTACTTCAGCTGTTCAAATGATGATAGTAGTTGTATAGAGCTCTATATTGGTGTTTAAATAAGACGATCAAATCAATCTTGAAGTACCTGTGATTTTGAAGGATAGCAGGCCAAGCACTTTATAGCTTGTTTAAAAAGGACAATCAAAATCAATTTAATTACTGTGATTTGAGTATAGCAGGCCAAGCCAATGATGTGGCAGTCAATGGTCTCATGTTTGCAGTCAGCCAGCACACTTTCAATTTTCCTGTTATTCTTTGGCATGTAGGAGCTCTCAGGCACTCTTGGATGTCATGGACGATGATAATGGAGGGGGCTGGGCAGCAGCTATGGAACATGTTAGAATCTGTTCTCTCGAAGTGGTCACCGTAGAGCTCTTCCCCACCATTAGGCGTTAGGCTTCCAGCAGTCCTGCAGCCATGCTTGTCATCTCCACGCGGCCCCAGACTGTCACCATGCCCTCCAGATGTACCTAACAGTAACACCAACACAAGTACAAGATATTCTTGGGGTAAGCAAGCGAAACATTAAACGGCCACATGTATACATAAATATGCGTATTTGCAAAAGATTTTTGTTGGCAACTTCAACATATTGCAACATTATAAGGACAGTCAGAAGTGTTACCTTTCCCTCATGAATGATTGTGTACCTTTAAAAGTAAATTACAACCATCCCTGAATAACACACACACACAAAACGTCACAATGTGTTTATGTTCAAAGGTTCTGCATCTTTACTTTAGAACTACAAGGAATAGTATGACAGCAAGAGTACAGTGTTAAAAACCGACAACAGTTTCATCAATGACCAAAGTCAAAATATTTTAGTACTTAGAACATTCAGCAAGGTTTTTTAAAAGGGGGATTTACAAAATGACAGTCAAAACTTCCCAGTATGTGAGCAATCTGATGAGCTGAAATTGTTGAAGCCAGGTGGTACTGCTCTTCTGCCACGGCTCCCCTTCTCCTTTCATCTTGGGCCAGCGCTTTTTTTGCTTTCAGCACCAAAAGGACCAAGCAGGAAATGGGTGCGTTGCAATGAAAGAAACTCCAGTTCCTTCATCTACTGCAAGCAGTTCTTGCTTTCTGCCTCCTACCTCCTTCTGCCATAAGATTTATGACTGCAAGCCCGGTCAGTCATGATGCTGGGACAAGCCCACGGAGAAAATGGTAGAAATTTGTGGGCCCCTTCTGGATGTGATCAGACAGCTCTTCCAGCATCTGTATGGCAATGTCCACAAGGGTGGAGGGTGTTCTCTGTTGTCACAGGAAGAATAGCCCATGGATGAATGAGCCACTGGCGGTGGTAGCTTGCTGTCTGGATGTGGCTCTTCCCCCTCCTGCTGGTTCCATCAATGGGCAAGGTCAGTGACTGTGGACTCTGAGGACCTCTGCCACATGAGACTTGCTGACCACATGCCCTGGTCAGCAAAGAGTTAAAGCTGACCCTTTGGAGGGCAAATCACCTTCTGGATCCTGGCACACACTGCCGTTTGCAGCGTTCTGATGACGCCCACACTGTGAGCAGGAACTCAGACTCTCACAAGCTCTTAAACTGCTATCTTTGCCTCCGGTTAGAGTGGCCCGTTTCATCTTGTGAGCAGTTCTTCAGGATCTTGCCAGAACTTCCCCAGCATGTTGTTGGTCTCAAATAGTGTTGCTTCCATTTTTTCCTCTCAGAGTAATTCTCTTGTTATTCAAATTTTGATGCAGTAGTTTGGCTGCTCATCAGTTTTGGTCTAAGACCATTTCTCTTCTTTGACCAACCTCCACTTTGATGTTGTTTAATTATGTTGCTCTGTTTTTTTCATATCATTTTTCTTTCCTTTTTAGCCTTTTGTAATAATTCGACATGTTTTATTGTTGAAAAATTCTGTTCGCTCTCTGTAACTTGGTCTCTTAACAGAAGTAGTTTCTTGATCTGATTGATTTTTATCAGTAATCTTTTAGCCATTTCCGTTTTCTAGTGCCATCAACGATGGTTTTCTTCATGCAAAACGTTTTCAGAGTTGTCAACTTCTGATTTGATGTTTTGAGTGCAGCCTGTGTTTCTTCACGTTGCGGCGGAGAGCAGCTAACTGTCACCCATGTGTTGCATAAATTAATGCTCCATTCCCATTATCATATTTTTTCATATGTGACCTGAGGGATCTGACAATGTACTGCAGAGCAGAGGGTTCTAAGTGCCCCCCCCGGTATGTTTTGTTCAGACACTGTTTTAATACAAAATGCTCTGGAGGCTGCAAAAGAAGGTCTTTCAATTTTGCTGACTGCTGGGGGTCTGGAAGCACTTTTCAGCAGACTGTCAGATAGGGTTCCTGGGTTTTTGGCCAATTTTGTGTTGAGCTGTTTGTCAGAGAGCCCTGCAATGTTTAACCCATATCATAGTGGAACACTCTTTTTGTGGAGACAGGCCTTCTTCTTCTGGAAGATCAGCAGATCAATCAGCAACCATTGTCACTGGACACCTCACACAGTGGGACTGCGTTCAAAAAGTATTGGGTGAAAGGGAGATGGTGTCGCTTGATTCCTTTTTTTCTGCAAGAAGTGGTCCAATTTTCTACTTTCCCATTCGAACCGGGACCTCGTCTCTAAAAATTTCTGAAGATCACCATCACAGGATAACGGTTGAATCATTGATTGCATGGTTGACCTCTTTTTCAGTGTAGTTGTGCAAAAATGTTTTCATCACCACACTTTGTTCAACAAAGGCGGAAATCTCATCCCAGACTCTTCTCACAGGTCCGTATTCAAACAGTTCCGTTGATGAAGCAGCTTGTTGGTGGCAACTGACTGCTTGGTTCAGGCCTACTTTTCTCCCTTCCTTTGCTGTGGGTACTGCTTCATGCGATTGAAAGGTCATTCTTCAGAAGAAAGGAAAATTTTATGCATTTGACTTCCATTGTTTTTCTGCATTGCTTCTCCGATGCGTGCACCTGTGTCAGTGGGGGGGGGGGGGGGGGGGGGGGGGGGGGGGGGGGGGGGGGGGGCGTCGGGAGAGGGGGCGGGGGGGGGGCGGGGGGCGGTGGGGGCGGGGGGGCGGGATGACGGAGATGAGGAAGAGGTGTTTGTGAGCTTCACTGTGTGTGTGTGTGTGTGCGCGCGCGCACACACCTATTTCATGTGATTGTGCGTGTGTTTTCAAGACATCACAGACATGTGCAATATACCTTTTTACAATGTAGTGAATGAGATTTATTGGAAAATAATCCAAGTGAGCAAATTTTAACAGCACCATTTCTTTGTACATTTTCACCAGACTTTTTATAAATACTAGAAAGTTCTCAAAAGTGCCTGAAAGTACCTTAACCATAGCAAACAAGAAAAGCAACCTAAAACATCATTCACTCACACACACAATCGATTCTAGTATTTTTTAAATGCAGTTTTTTTCATATATGTATGTTCTTTTTCGTGATGTGTTGTATAAGGGGGGAGGGTGGAGAGGAGAGAAAATAATGGAATGATGTGGTGGGCTCTACACGCACGAGAAAAATCAACAAGTACTATGCCCTTTCTTCAATACTATTACCAAAAATACACATTACAATGTCAGAAATCACCAGATTTGCAGAAAACAAAAAATATATAAACGATCACTATGCCGCATTAACTTCGACGAAAAACGCACGAACAACGGCCGCGCAAGATCGACCAGATCGTTTTGTTACTTGTGACCAAAAGTCATTCACTTCCGGTAATCGATTATGGCAACTAATTTAAAAAATATAGCCCATACTTTTATTATATAAGAAATTAAAAAACATACGATTTCGACAATGTGGCAATCTTTGAAATTTATTTTAGTTAATGTTTATTTAGGGTAAAATGAATCTTTCGATAAAAATTAAATCAATTCGACAGGAAGACAACAAGAGTAAGAACATGTTTTTCCTAACACTTTCACTTGATCACTTCTATCAAAAACTAACCATATCTGGTCATTTTCAAACGATCATTTCTTTGAAAGATGTGCTTAAAACTAAACGATCTGCCATAATCACATAATAAAATTACCATAGAGATCCTGGACACGGCGTCCCTTTCATTTGAAAGTTGTGTCCGAGTCGGACGCACTTGCCATGTAGGTCGCATTCCGATTGTATTTGTTGTGCCTCGCCGACGTTCCGCCACACTCGTTTTCCCGGCTAGCGATTGGTGGCTATGCACGGATAGAGCTCATTTGGCCTACCGCTGTTTGTTTGACTTGAAATCTCTTTTCAGCGCACCCTACGATGATATATCTTTATTCTGTATTTTTGGAGATTAGTAGATATGAAATACCAATTTTTCAACTTCGTTTTTTCCAAAATTAATACTGGGACTTAATTATTTTGAAACTTGCACTGTTTTAAGAGGAAATTTCGATTCTTTATTATGAAACTATTTTTAGATCACTTGTCCGCCATGTGATAAAGCGAGTCGAGATCTTCCAAAACGTCACCAACTTCGGGTCGGCGGACGTACGGCACTTTCTGCTGGACGGCGAAGCTGACTTTTCTTTTCAGGGGGGTATTTATTCATTTAGATTTTCTCTCTCTACGCAATTCATGACAAAAATGAAACAATACTGAGAATAAAAGTAGATAAATACAGGTTTATTCAGGAATCAAAAGCAAAAAATCTTTATCGATACGTATTGACTACCCAGTCTTGCCTGATTGAACAAGTTGGCATTTTCACCTAAAATCAACCTTTCCCTCACTGCTGACTAGGGGCGTGCGCTACTACTTAGACTCCAGGTAGGGAACAATAATGAACTTACAAAAATTGGAATTCTTGTTGCTAGGAAATGAACAGAAGGTTGGACAAAAACGACATAAATTCCTGAGCCAAGTTAAAATCTGCAAGCAGTAAAAAACAGATGATGACCCCCCAAGAATAAGTCATCCAATCCCCGTGGCCAAAGCCGAAGACGTTGAAGAGTGGACTCTGTTCGCGTGGACTATTGCTAGAAGACAGGCTGGTTCTTGGAGTAACTGGCCTAGGATATTACTTGGTCTATATCTTACTAAAACATTAACCCAACCTAGTAAGAGAACTAATGACCATAAGTGCTCGGCATACTAGCAACTACTTTGCTTGCAGTAGACAAAAGCCAGCTAACAAACACACTAATATACCGGTTAAAGAGTCCTCTAGCTTTACGGCTAATTTTGTTAATAAATTCGCAAGATGATCAGTGTTTTTTTACCCACGATTTTCAGGTGGTGGCGATGGTGGTGGAGGCACTGGACTGTGACCACCGCCCGCCTCGCTGTATTAGCCCACACAAGTGTACTTATTGCAAATCCTAAGGGCGTTATACCGCTTGCTAATGGGACTCCTTGCTCTCTAAACAGTGTTCTTATTCTTTCTGCTAGCGTGGGCGTCTTCATCTAAAATTCTTTGGATAGGTTTCTCTTATTTCTGCTCACTGAGTTTGTAATTGTTTCGGTTTGTAGACAACGCTTCTAGTCTTGCTGATCTTTCTTGATCAAGATCTTTTAGTCTTTGTAGGTTATTCTTTCTTTAATTATCAGACCCTAATTGTGGCGTCATCAGCTCAACGAGTTTTCTTTTCTCTTTTTATATGTCATCTATTTCACCAGTTTTGCTAAATTGTTATTCGCCTTAATGGTTCTTAAAGCATGATCACAGGGCCGCTATTTCTCGCATGGGTACCCGTGAGTGTGTATAGTATTTAATGCTGTTTTTCTGGAAAAACTGGTTTCTCTGCTCTATTGCATTTTATTAATTCGTCTGTCCGACTTGATCTTAATTCTTTTCTTTAAGTTCCATGTTTTGCTTTGGTTATCTGTCGGCATTCCTGCAGTGTGTTTGAAGTTTAGAACTGCATCCCTATCTAATTTTGTTTAGTAATACCAGGCGATTTGATTCGCTCACACTGAGCTTAGTTTAATGGCTACTCTTTTTTAAAACTTTGATGAGTGCTGGTTTAGATGGAAAGCTGACAAGTCCTTGGTCGCTCCTCACAAACAATCCCTCCGGGGGTTGCAACTGCGTGGAGGGGGGCTGCGTTGGTCCAGTGATCCTTTAGGCTTTGCTGACGGGGGCTCAATACTTGGGAGATAGCTGTTTGTTTTCACACTGCTTATAGGCTGAGAGGTGAAGATAAGTGCTGTATGGCCTAAGCGAAACGTTGGTAAGAAGTGCTGCCCCTGGTAGGGCTTCCATGTCAGATAGGCTACGGGTGAGGATCCTGACTAAGAGTAACCCGCCTTTCTCCTTTTCTTGTTTTCTGCCTACTTATTGGCCCTTTGCTATCTTCGTCTCCCTTCAAGTCATTTTTTACACACTCCTTTCTCTATGTGTATCCTTAAGATCCGCCGCGTTTGCCGTGCGGTTGGCGACTGTGTCGGAGGGGAATGGATCCTGGTGGTTGAGGAGAGCAGCCTTCAAACACCTCACTTTGGGCTCGGACCTTTCCTGACAGGGAGTACACTTTGCGGGTGTACTAATCGGGCACCCCTTCTAGGGGCTGGGTCAAGGACAGGCAGTTCCCTGCTGGCCAAGTTTAACCCCTGCAGTGCTCAGCCTCTGTCCCCGGGAGTGAGCATGATCTGGCGGGGATAGGTGGTAGTAGTGTTCTGTTTGTGTCTATCTCTCCGAAGCCTGGAAACGGGGTCCAGACATTGGTTTTTGGCCCTGGCCCTTAGATGATCCAAAGGTGGGTGGGTAAGGGGGAGATGAATCCCATTCCACTAATATGGACTTCTTTAAAAAACAATTTTTTCCCCCCAAACGGAAGAGGAAGGCGGCTCCCCTATTTCAGAGGGGATTGTCAAACAGACCGTGATCCGATTCTCGAAAGTTTAGACAGAAGACAGGTTTTTGGGTTCCTGGCTCGTGATGATGGAGGGGACGGGCAGGAAAGACCCTTTCAGCTCTGAGCCTTTGCCATACAAACGGGCTTTCGGTTTGGCAGTTGCCCTCGTTCTAAACCGTGGGTTGCGGAATGGCTGTACTATATTGAGTGTAAATCACAGAAACAATGACCGCTGCTGAACCACCCCCGGGCACCAAAATTAGTCGACAGGGAGATCAGGGTAATCCCCACAAACAATTCAATTCATTCAAAAGGCGTGATTGCTGCAGGGATTTATCTGGTGTCTCGGAGGAGACATTAAATCGGAGGCTGGCGTCCCGGGTGTGACGGAGGTGGCAGGGTGACAGTAAGAAGGGTTGCAGATATGCAGTGGCCACCAACACCCTTCTTTCTGCCTTCTGCAACCTGAGCTGCTCCGGTCATCAAAGTCGGCAACTGAATGTCGGGGTCGTTGATATCGATCCGTCCCGTTGAGGTGCTTCAGGTGCCAGAAGTTTGGCCATTGTCAGGGACCGTGTTTCTGCGGCAGGAGCGTGTGTGGTATATGCTTGAAGGCAACCCATATGGGCCGTGTCAGTGATCCGCACATTGTGCTAACTTCCCGTGGGACCATCTCCTCTTCCCGAAAATGTCCTTCTTGGATTCAAGCATCTGATATACAACGCGTCAAAAACGGAACAAGAGATCTCTTTTTTTTGAAGCCAGAAACAGTAGTGGGCAAGTCAGACGCCGACTGCTTCTTTCCTACGCTTCGGCTGTAAAGAAGTTCTCACAATTTCTAACTCGGTCAGTCTGCGGCCAGACTGATGAATTATGTTTGAAAACATTGCAAGTAAGGTCTGTCAGTGCTGGTGGTAGCAGTCCACCTCCTTCCAAACCAAAGTGACTGCCCATTGGTGGAGGCAAAAATCCCCACCCCTCGACTGCCCAGCAGCTACAACATCTGCTGTGGCAGATTAAACAACCAGCACCCCTACCTCGAACTCCTTGTCCAGTGCGTGCGGGCAAGGGGTTTAACCCTAGTGGGGAGATGGTGGCGTTGAGGAAGAAACCTCCACCGTCTCCCAAACCCAGACCTACTTCACCAGTTGGCCAAGTCTGCCAGCAGGTCCTGCAGATAGTCAGTGAACTTAGCGCAAAAATTTACTGCTTTTGCAGCAGATGTTGAGGAGGGATAGACCTGATCTCTTCTCCTTTTCGCCCTTGCAATGGTTAATACAATAATCCATTGGAACTATCGTGGTCTAAATTCCAACTTCGAGAAGCGGCAGCTTCTGTGTCATTATAAAACTTCTGTCGTTTGCTCTTCAAGAAACCAATTCAAAGCCAGAGGACCTTTCTTTTCTGGCTTTAATATTCTTTCCAAAACCTGCACCACCATCACGTTGTGGGACTGTCGGGCGGTGTTGCCTTCTCCGTTCACAACATTTGTTGTTATAGTCCTGTCGCTCTGTTACCTCCCTTCAGGCTGTAGCGCGAGAGTCACTCTCACAAGGACTGTAACAATCTGTTCTCTTTATCTACCTCATTCAGTCCCGGTTTGTCGTCTGGACTTGTCAGTCTGTTAGGGGAACTTCATCGACCCTTTCTTTGCGGTTGGGGACTTTAACGGTCACAACCCTCTTTGGGGGTAGTACCGGTTCATCATCCAGGGTCGCTGATTGAGGATGTCTTTCGGATTGGGATTTCTGTTGTTGAACGAGGAATCTGCAACTTACCTCCATTCTTCCACAGTTCACTTTCGTTGTTTAGATTTGTCGGTTTTTTGTTGACCCCTCGCTGCCGTCCTGGATATGAGTGGTTGTCCATGACGATCCAGCTCGGAAGTGACCATTTCCTGTCCTTTACAAACTTGTAATAATTAAACAGTCTCTGTCTCTCAGCTTTTAATATAAGAAAGCAAACTGGGATCTATTTGAGCCACTGTTTCTAAGGAGTTCAGGACACTGATTTTTTTCAGCGTCTGAACCCAGCTGAATTCATGCCTAACACTTGATTAAATGTGCTAAGGGTGCGGGGGCCTGTATTCCATTGTCTTCCGATTTAAAATTCCAATGCCAAAAACACCTGGTTCGATTCGATTGCCAACAAAATTCCAATAGTTAAGACAACGGGTCAGCGTCAGGTATACAACGACTTCAGGTCCAACGCCCGAAGCCATCAGAAACTCCTGCTAAATCACGACAACTTTTAAAAAGTAAAGTCGGTCCTGGAGATGCTTCTGCTCCAGGCTGAAATCAAAACTTCCAAGAAAAAAGTGTGGACATCATTAAGAAAATCAAGGGAAGAACACTGTCCCTGGTGACCATCTTCAAGTTTTCGGGGATTCTTTAATAACAGAGAAGGAAAGCAGTTGCTAATCTGGCTTGTTCAACATTGAACAAGAATTCTCTCTTCTAATTAAATCAGCCATTTGTCCCCACACAACAACAGCCCTAAAAGAACATCACCCTGCAATTTCATCCGACAACATGAAAGTCTACAATCTTCCTTTTACGTTTAAACGAGCTGAACTTGCCTTTGTCTCTTGCAGCAGATTCTTCCCGGTTTATAGATGAAATAATATTACTGTTGTAACATCATCCGAAGAAGGTCTGAACCATTCTGTTACAGGTATACAACCATGTGTGGACGACGGTTGCTTTACACCTCTTGGCGGGAAAGCCATCTTATTCATCCCCCCCCAACCTGGGGAAAAGAATCTTTCTACTCCATCTAATTACCGTACCAAGCTTTGACCAGCTGTGTTGTCAGTAAATTGATGGAAAAAAATGGTCAATGCTTGGCTCAATGTGGAAAACCGCGAACCCGATGGCCGTTTGCGGAACGAACAGTGTGGTTTCCGCCAAAAATCGGAGTACAGTTGACATTTGATTCGTCTGGGAATCTACACTTAGGAAGCCTTTCTGAAAAACGCATGCCAGTGGCAATTTTCTTTGACTTTGGAGAAGGCCTCGATACACTGAGTCGGGGATACTTCCTGATCTCCCCGATCTGGGTTTTCGAGGTCATCTTCCGCTTTTTATTCAAAATTTTTTGGCAGAACGACAGTTTCAGGTCCGGGTTGGCACCACTCTTCTGTGTGTCACGGCAGGGAGTTGGGAGTTCCCAGGGCGGAGCATCCTGTCTCTGCCTCTTTAGTATTAAAACAAACAACATTGTGATATCAGATCAGCAGGGTTCGGATGATCATGGTTTGTGGATGATTTCGCTATTGTATAACGCAACTGGAGCCTGTACCCGAGTGGCCAGCGCAGGCTCCAGCTTTGGTAGATAAAATCCATCGATGGCAGATGACAACGGTTTCACCTTTTCTCAACAAAGACGCAGGGATTCCACTTCCTTATTTCCGTCAGTTTTTCCAGATCCTGAACTTCAAGTAGGGGAAATCTCCATTCAGTGTTATAAAGAGGCCAAATTTTGGGAGTCATTTTTGTTTGACCAGAAAACTCATTTTCAGCCACATCAAAAATCCTCAACCTTCTTGCCAGAAAAGCTCTGAATATTCTGGGGTCGTAGCGCACACGACTGGGGCGCTGATAAGAAAACTTTGGCTGCACTCTACAGAGCCCTGGTGTCCAAAATGGAAGGTTGTGCTGTCTACGGCTCGCAAGACCCTTTACCTCAAACTCTTGGACCCTATCACCACAAGGCTTCGTCCTCTGTTTGGAGCGTTCCGCACCTACCCCGTGTACAGCCTTGTACGCAGAGGCGGGCGAACCTTCGTTGTCTCCACGCAGGCGAAAACTGTCTTTAAATTATTTATATCGATGTCTCAGAACCGCAGAATCCTGCGATGACTGTGTCTTTGACCCTCCATTCCAATGTAAGTTTGAAAAAACCCTAAATCATTCCGCCGTTGGTCCTTCGTTATGAGGCCTCCGTCGCGGAATGAGGTCTAGACCTTGGGAGTAGTTTTCCGATTTTTCCAAGTTTCGGATCAACTCCGTTTGACCTTTTTCACACCAGAGATTCGTTTTCGATCTTGCAGCTTTTTTCGCAAGAGTCTACCAGGCTCTCTGGCGTTACAGGCAGTGTTACTGACCTCTGTTCCAAATTCCATCTATTCAAAAAGTATTCCACTGACGGTACAAGTCTGCGGTGGAGTGCCGGTGCAGCTACTGCCTGGGGCTTTACTTTCGATACTGTTTGGGACATATCCATTCCGATGCTACTGTTATCTGCTGAACTACTGCTCTGGTACTGGCCTTTGAAGATAATCTAACAATCTTCAAAGAGGGATCTTACTGGTTCTGTCGGATTCGTGTCAGCTATGGAGGCCATAGCTGGCCGCCAAACCTTCAGCATCCAGAACTTTTACTTTTCTTTGGAATTTTTAGCAAGTTTGAAAGCGGACGGTTACAACATTACTCTTGTTGGGTTCTGGTCATGTTGGCATCGGCGGAACGAACTGGTTGATGTTTAGCCAAGACACGCCACAAGAGAGACACTGTCCAACATTGATATCCTGTTCAGATGTGAAACCCAAAAATTAACGATTTATGTGAGAGACTCTGGCAGGAGGTGTGGGAACACCCAGACGAGTAACAAAACCTTTCAGATCCGTCCAAACCTTAAGGACTTCCTCCCATCCACGTCGGTGAGGTCGTAAGAAGGAAAAACGGTTCTGTGCCGGCTGGCACACACGGCCATTCGTATTTTACCCATGCATTACCTTTAAAGAGTGAGAAAGCTCGTGTGCATTCCATGTCATGACGCCAATCACAATGAAACATTGTTCTTTTAGCGTGTTGGACTTGCACGATGAGAGACACAAACATTTTACAGCGGAGAGTCCATGAGATCCTGTTAGGGATCTGTCCGCCTCTGTGATCCTTGAGTTTTTGAGAGAGATTAACATTTTTCATTGATTTAAGGAATTTCGCAGAAATGATTTTTTAACAAAGTTTCTGGTGCGTTTGTAGACGATGTCATTTCATCGAGATGTATGAAGTGGGTTTTTTTTTATTTTTTTTTTTTATGACTGGTGAGTTGATTTTATCGTGTGGTGTGCCAGATATGGGCCCTTTGCTGTCGCTGGGCTATAAGCAACATTATCTTATCTATCGCCGGCGCAAATGACCTCAGAATAGCCAGTATTTCTTCAGCCACTGGAGCCCACGTTTTGTCATCTTTCATTTTTCTTGTCCTCTCCTGCCCATAGTTTGCTATAAAATCAAAATTCAACACGAATGTAAAATCAAGATTTGTGAGCGTTCTGCCTTTTGAGCATTCTCACCCTTTTTGCGTCTTTCATACAATGTCTTGTTCAGTTGTGTTTGAGCTAAATAAGCATCTGTATAAGCTTCTGTTGATATAGCATGTTAACATCTGCTGGTTTTGAACAAGATACTGATGTAAATCACTTGGCGTTGTAGTTCTTACTCACTTTTTCTTTCGCCTTTTTCTTTTGAACAACATCTTCCATCTACTTTTTGGTTTTTTGGGTAGTCTTTTGAACTTTTTTGCAAGTTGAAGGCGGACGGTTAAAATTACTCTTGCTTGGGTTCCTGGCCATGTTGGGCATCGGGGGACGAATGGTTGATCGTTTAGCCAAGAACGCCAAGAGAGAAACTGTCCCAACACTTATATCCCCTGCTCAGATGTGACCCAAAAATTAAAACGATTATGTGAGAGACCTCTGGCAGGGAGGATTGGAACACTCAGACGAATAACAAACTCTTTCGATCGTCAAACCTTAAAGGATTCCTCCATCTACGTGGGTGGGGCGTAAAGAGGAAACGGTTTGGTGCGGCTCTGCAAGGGCATTCGTAAATTTTACCCCATTCTTCCTTTTAAAGAGTGAAAGAAGCTCCGAGGTGATGCCATGTCATGTACACCACTCACCAATGAAACTGTTCTTTTTAGAGTGGGTGGGACTTGCCGATGTGAGACCAAACATTTTAAGCGGCGTCATGAAGATCTAGTTCAGGGATGTCGCCTGAGTGATCCTGGGTATTTTTGAGCGAAATTAACATTTTTCATTCTGATTTGAGCTTTTACGGAGAATGAATTTTTAACAAGTTTTGGTTAGTTGTGACGATGTCATTTAAACGGAGATGTGTGAAAGTTTTTTTTTTTTTTTTTTTTTTTTTAAATGACTGGTGAGTTGATTTTAACGTGGTGAAGCCTGATGTGGCCCTCTGCGGTCGGCTGGGCTAATAAGCAACATTATCTCTCTCTCTTTTTGGGTCTAGTCTATTGGTCTTCTGCTTTTAGCCTTAAATGTATTAAGGCCCATTGCTCAAAATGTATTTATTCTCTTTAGGAATGCTGTTCTTCTTTGTTCCATAACGGAGTAGCTTGTTTGTTGATTACATACCTGCTGGAAAGAATAATGGAGTTTTTTTGTTGAGAAAAAATCTAATCCAGTTTTTGATTAGTGCTTGCGCTTCAAAATTTTCCTGATTTCATTCTTGTGAAGAAGGACTACCAAATAATTCTGCTTCTTCACAAGAAGAAACACTATCACCCGACATAAAATCTTTTTACAAACACCTTTTTCACTGAAAAACACTGCGTCTTTCCACCACAGTCCCAGTATCGCGTGATGAATTGTTTTGCTTCGGCCGACTTTCAACAATGCAGCGCCATTTTTTTAGATAAGGAACCATCTCATCGATAGCCAAAACGTATTAAAACTGGCTGTATCTTTGTCAACAATATTGCCTTCAACGTTTTCATTTCCTTGAACCAACAAACCTTTAAGATACACAATTCTGTTCTTCGGTAAACCGGTTATTAGAATAACACACCCACAGCACAGTAAACCGTCCTGCTCGTCCAGCAGTCAGTGGAAGAATGTGTGGGTTAACCTAGTCATGTGAGCGCCCGCTGATTGGCCGGGCTGTAACAGCGCCATCACGCGGCAGTGTTGACGTGGCAAAGCAGATTCTAGAAGGCTGATATAATATATTGTAATGTGGCAGGCTCGGTGGCGTGAGGGAGTGGGGGTAAGGAGGAGGTGCGGCAGTATTGATTTTTTGGCCTCACAGTTTGTCAGCAGGCTGAGCGATTATAGATGACTGTACAGCAGAAAGAAACACTTTGTCAAAACTGGCTTTCAGTGGAAGACATGCAGAGAACTAATAAATAGTGTGTGTGTGTGTGTGTGTGTGTGTGTGTGTGTGTGTGTGTGTGCGCATACGCACGTATGTCTATGGCTCCAAGACTGGTTTCTCCTCCGTGTCTAAATAGAAATATTATTTAAACCCACAAGCAATCCTTCGCCACACGTTGCTCTGAGGGCAACTTGACCTTAACGGGCTTTAGCTGCGCCTCTCTCTCTGCTGACAACTCCACGCTGTAATTAACACACCGCGAAGTAATCGGATAGCCTAGTGCACCACCGTGTATATGAGCGCGTTCAGGGTTTGTAGGGTCGTTATTTTTTGGTTATTAAAGTCTTACTTGTTAGAGAACTGTAATATGCCGCTTCTAGGTCACTTCCGCCCGAAAACTGGTTTGAGGGCGGAAGTGAGTTAGAAGCGGCATATTACAGTTCTCTCACAACACATGATTTCTCTCTCTCACTCAAGCATGCACACACTTGACTAGCATACACACACTTGAACTTGGAATTTACTCCTTTCGCCCTTTTCTTCTGTTAATCTGCTGTACAAACATTGTCCTCCACGAGGACCCACAGCATTACCTTACCTTATCTTACCTTACCTTACATTACCATAGCACTCATGGAATATTACACGTCAAGACTCCATATGCGCTGTCTTTCAGTCGCGCTTCGCTTTGCACACAGCATGATGGTGGAGTATGAAGACAGAAATCTTGCTATTTCTTGTGTGGTTTGACTTTACCTATGGGGGGGGGGGGGGGGGGGAGATGAAATCAAAATTGACAGTGTCTGCCTGCGGTCAGACAACCTGTCCTTCCTGCCAGCCAAGTTGGCTGAAGGAAAAGATTGTGCCTGTGGTGGAGTCATTCAGCTGCTCATTGCACCCTGGCAGAGACGTTTTAACTTGCCCCTCCCAGCAGTCCAAAGTGGAAATAGTGGAGATGTCTTGTAAGTCTCTGCCCTCTCCCACTGGGTCTCAGCCTGCTGACCATTGGGACGGTAGGACTGGCAAACCTTTCCAATAAAACAGTTGTAACTCTCATATCCTCTCTCTGTGCTACAGGTACTGTATGAGGACGCGGAGATGGACTGAAATGTCTACCGCTGTCCCATCATTGACATTCTTTCAAAATTGGCACAACCTTCTGCCTCTGGAGTAAAAGGTCTACATTCAACTCCTATGGTCTCTAGATCAGTTCTTTTAATATACTGAAATATGCTGCTGTGGATATATACAGCAATGCCAGTCCCACCATGTCGTGTAGCATCACGACAAATGATGTTATGATTGGGAATTACAAGTATTTCTTTTGTAATTTGGGAATTAAGACGGGTTTCAGTTAGTCCAAACAATTGAATGTATGATGGTTCATTCAGTAACAGGCATGCATCAGGTATCTTGTTTTGCAAATGATAACATTTAACTGGGCAATATGTGTTCCACTGGTCTGGACACAATGTCCAGCACTTTCATTTGTACAGAAGTTTTGAAGAATTGAATGGACAATTAGTGCTACAATTAGCGCTTCTGACCAGTACTTTTTGTACTCTTCGATCTGAAGCATCTCTTCGATTTGCTTCAGTTTGCTCATAATATAACTGATTGGCAAACCAACGGTGTAAAATCGGGGAAATGCTTGAAGCGATTTGGCAACAGCACGCAGTCTACGCGCATGAACATCAGAATAGCCAGTTTTTTCTTCTCGCCACTGAGCCCACGTTTTTGTCATCTTTCCTTCTTTTCTTTGTCTCTCCTGCCATTGTTTGCATAAAATCAAAAACTTCCCAAACTGAATGTAAATCAAGATTTGTTGAGCGTTCTGCCTTTTGAGATTTCTCACCCTTTTTGCAGTCTTTCTACAATGTCTTGTTCAGTTGCTGTTTGAGCTAAATAAGCATCTGTATAAGCTTCTGTTGATATAGCATGTCTAACATCTGCTTGGTTTGAAACAAGATACTGATGTAAATCACTTGGCGTTGTTGGTTCTACTCTCTTTTTCTTTCCGCCTTTTTCTTTGAACAAATCTTCCATCTTCCTTTTTGGTTTTTTGGGTAGTCTCATTGGTCCTTCTGTTTTAGCCTTAACTGCTATTAAGGCCATCTGCTCAAAATATATTCTATTCTCTTCTAGTACATGCTGTTCTTCTTCTGTCCATAACGGAGTAGCTTGCTCTTGTTGATACATACCTTCTGGAAGAATTAAAGGAGTTTTTTGTTGAGAAAAATCTAACATTTTTTTGATTAGCTGCTTGCGCTTCAAAAATTTCCTGATTTAATTCTTGTGAAGAAGGACTACCAAATAATTCTGCTTCTTCACAAGAAGAAACACTATCACCCGACATAAAATCTTTTTACAAACACCTTTTTTCACTGAAAAACACCGCGTCTTTCCACCACAGTCCCAGTATCGCGTGATGAATTGTTTTGCTTCGGCCGACTTTCAACAATGCAGCGCCATTTTTTTTAGATAAGGAACCATCTCATCGATAGCCAAACACGTATTAAAACTGGCTGTATCTTTGTCAACAATATTGCCTTCAACGTTTTCATTTCCTTGAACCAACAAACCTTTAAGATACACAATTCTGTTCTTCGGTAAACCGGTTATTAGAATAACACACCCACAGCACAGTAAACCGTCCTGCTCGTCCAGCAGTCAGTGGAAGAATGTGTGGGTTAACCTAGTCATGTGAGCGCCCGCTGATTGGCGGGCTGTAACAGCGCCATCACGCGGCAGTGTTGACGTGGCAAAGCAGATTCTAGAAGGCTGATGTAATATATTGTAATGTGGCAGGCTCGGTGGCGTGAGGGAGTGGGGGTAAGGAGGAGGTGCGGCAGTATTGATTTTTTGGCCTCACAGTTTGTCAGCAGGCTGAGCGATTATAGATGACTGTACAGCAGAAAGAAACACTTTGTCAAAACTGGCTTTCAGTGGAAGACATGCAGAGAACTAATAAATAGTGTGTGTGTGTGTGTGTGTGTGTGTGTGTGTGTGTGTGTGTGTGCGCATACGCACGTATGTCTATGGCTCCAAGACTGGTTTCTCCTCCGTGTCTAAATAGAAATATTATTTAAACCCACAAGCAATCCTTCGCCACACGTTGCTCTGAGGGCAACTTGACCTTAACGGGCTTTAGCTGCGCCTCTCTCTCTGCTGACAACTCCACGCTGTAATTAACACACCGCGAAGTAATCGGATAGCCTAGTGCACCACCGTGTATATGAGCGCGTTCAGGGTTTGTAGGGTCGTTATTTTTTGGTTATTAAAGTCTTACTTGTTAGAGAACTGTAATATGCCGCTTCTAGGTCACTTCCGCCCGAAAACTGGTTTGAGGGCGGAAGTGAGTTAGAAGCGGCATATTACAGTTCTCTCACAACACATGATTTCTCTCTCTCACTCAAGCATGCACACACTTGACTAGCATACACACACTTGAACTTGGAATTTACTCCTTTCGCCCTTTTCTTCTGTTAATCTGCTGTACAAACATTGTCCTCCACGAGGACCCACAGCATTACCTTACCTTACCTTACCTTACCTTACATTACCATAGCACTCATGGAATATTACACGTCAAGACTCCATATGCGCTGTCTTTCAGTCGCGCTTCGCTTTGCACACAGCATGATGGTGGAGTATGAAGACAGAAATCTTGCTGTTTCTTGTGTGGTTTGACTTTACCTATAGGGGGGGGGGGGGGGGGGGGGGAAGATGAAATCAAAATTGACAGTGTCTGCCTGCGGTCAGACAACCTGTCCTTCCTGCCAGCCAAGTTGGCTGAAGGAAAAGATTGTGCCTGTGGTGGAGTCATTCAGCTGCTCATTGCACCCCTGGCAGAGACGTTTTAACTTGCCCCTCCCAGCAGTCCAAAGTGGAAATAGTGGAGATGTCTTGTAAGTCTCTGCCCTCTCCCACTGGGTCTCAGCTGTGAGGGTCTCAGTGCTGACCATTGGGACGGTAGGACTGGCAAACCTTTCCAATAAAACAGTTGTAACTCTCATATCCTCTCTCTGTGCTACAGGTACTGTATGAGGACGCGGAGATGGACTGAAATGTCTACCGCTGTCCCATCATTGACATTCTTTCAAAATTGGCACAACCTTCTGCCTCTGGAGTAAAAGGTCTACATTCAACTCCTATGGTCTCTAGATCAGTTCTTTTAATATACTGAAATATGCTGCTGTGGATATATACAGCAATGCCAGTCCCACCATGTCGTGTAGCATCACGACAAATGATGTTATGATTGGGAATTACAAGTATTTCTTTTGTAATTTGGGAATTAAGACGGGTTTCAGTTAGTCCAAACAATTGAATGTATGATGGTTCATTCAGTAACAGGCATGCATCAGGTATCTTGTTTTGCAAATGATAACATTTAACTGGGCAATATGTGTTCCACTGGTCTGGACACAATGTCCAGCACTTTCATTTGTACAGAAGTTTTGAAGAATTGAATGGACAATTAGTGCTACGGAAAAAAATATTTAAATTTAAACAATAATGTTTTCCACACAGTAAAATAAAAAAGCAAGCAAGCAAACAAACAAAAGAAAGAAAGAGGAAAACAACAACAAAAACAACAACAAGAACAACAACAAAAACGGTTTCCAGGACTTTCTGGTACTAGTTACACCATGTCAGACATAAACACATTACAGCAGACCCCATGAAAGTCTTGTTCGGAGCTGGATTTTCAGTTTCTGAAAGATACAACTATTTTTCATTGATCGAAAGACTTTATGGTATGGTTGGGGCACTTTCTTTCACAAAAGAGATCCATTGTTTTCATCTGATTTTGAATTTGTGGAAAAAAAGATTCAGTTTTAACATATTTGAATAGGTTTTGAATAAACTGGTTTTAGTTTCTGCTTTTTCTTTCGCACAGAATTGCGTGGTATCGATTTTGTTGATGTAACAGTCCTGATATGTCCCCCTGTGGTCGGCTGGGCTTTTCACAACACAAATTTGAAAACATTCAGAGACATGTTTTCATTGGATCTGAGATTTTACAGTGGAAAGGTTTTTAACAAAATTTCGGGTGGGTTTTTAGAAGATGTATTTTAAAGAGTTGTGTGAATGAATGACTTGTGAGTTGATTTTAATGTGGTGACAGCCCTGATATGGCCCTTTGCGGTTGGTTGGGCTATAAGCAACATTACCTTACCTTACCGATATGATCCTTTGCAGACGGAGAACAAAGTGTTTAAAATCCGTCCAAACCTGAAAGAGTTTTTACCATGTTCCAGAGGCGGCCATAAAGAAGAAACAGTCGTGTGCCGCTTGCACACAGGCCACTCAGCCTTTATCTCTCCCTCAGATATCCCAAATTCTCGGCAACGGATGACACCTTTCAAGGAGTTCAGACTTTTGTGAGGGGACACTTGGATAGGGTAATTTACAAGACTTTCTGATCTTAACAATTTCTCCAAGTGGACTTTTCGGTCAACCTGCACAAGCAGGGAACCATCCCTCAACCTCTTCACTGATTTCGGCTCTGCGCCTACAACAGTACAAGACCTTTCAGCCCCTTTGCAACAGCAAAGGGACTCAACTTTGTAATAGGTCGTTCACTATCCGCCGACTGGATTATCAGCCAAAAGGGCCATGCACCTATCATCTTCCGGACTTCTGTGTCTGAATCCGAGTCCATATCCCTGGAAGGGTCGGAACCCAGTTTTCTTCTTTTTCCTGTTTTAACAAAATTTCAGGTGGGTTTTTAGAAGATGTATTTTAAAGAGTTGTGTGAATGAATGACTTGTGAGTTGATTTTTAATGTGGTGACAGCCCTGATATGGCCCTTTGCGGTTGGCTGGGCTATAAGCAACATTACCTTACATTACCGTACCTTACTCCAAACCTTGAGGACTTCCTCTGTATCTGTATGGATGGGCAATGGCGCAATCACTTCCATTACGCAACTTTAAAATGCACAGAGCCTACAATCCAAAAAATATTCAAAGA
This sequence comes from Conus ventricosus, assembly GCA_018398815.1. Taxonomy (NCBI): domain Eukaryota; kingdom Metazoa; phylum Mollusca; class Gastropoda; order Neogastropoda; family Conidae; genus Conus; species Conus ventricosus. Next base: position 78,330 of record JAFLJL010005174.1, read on the forward strand.
ACATTAAAGTGGTTGAGCAGTTTGACGCCAAATCAACAGCGTGGTTTCATTCTAGAAGTTGACTTAGAATATCCTCATGAACTCCATGACCTGCATAATGACTATCCATTAGCAGCAGAAAGTCTAAAGATGGCAAAAACAGAGCCGCCTAAACTTGTGCCTAATCTTCGTGGCAAAAAAAATAATGTATGTCATTACAGACTTCTACAATTTTATTTAAGGCATGGTTTGAAGTTGACAGCTGTTCATCGTATAATTGCTTTTGATGTGAGAGGAATATGCAGCGCTTCTGACCAGTACTTTTTGTACTCTTCGATCTGAAGCATCTCTTCGATTTGCTTCAGTTTGCTCATGATAAAACTGATTGGCAAACCAACCATGTTAAAGCGATTTGGCAACGGCACGTAGTCTACGCGCATGAACATCAGAGTAGCCAGTTTTTTCTTCTAGCCACTGAGCCCACGTTTTTGTCATCTTTCCTTCTTTTCTTTGTACCTCCTGCCATTGTTTGCATGAAATCAAAAACTGTCCAAACTGAATGTAAATTAAGATTTGTTGTGCGTTCTGCCTTTTGAGATTTCTCTCCCCTTTTTGTAGTATTTCTACAATGTCTTGTTCATTTACTGCTTGTGCAAAATAATCATTTGTGAAAGCTTCTGTGGATATGGCATGTCTAACATCTGCTTGGTTTGAAACGAGATAGTGATGTAAATCACTTGGCATTGTTGGCTCTACTCTCTTTTTCTTTCCGTATTTTTCTTTGAACAAATCTTCCATCTTTCTTTTTGGTTTTTTGGGTAGTCTCATTGGTCCTTCTGTTTTAGCCTTAACCGCTATTAAGACCATCTGCTCAAAATATATTCTATTCTCTTCTAGTACATGCTGTTCTTCTTCTGTCCATAACGGAGTAGCTTGCTCTTGTTGATACATGCCTTCTGGAAGAATTAAAGGAGTTTTTTGTTGAGAAAAATCTAACAGTTTTTGATTAACTGCTTGCGCTTCAAAAATTTCCTGATTTAATTCTTGTGAAGAAGGACTACCAAATAATTCTGCTTCTTCACAAGAAGAAACACTATCACCCGACATGAATTTAAACAAATCTTTTACAAGCAAAACACTCTATCACTGAAACACGCCCGTTCACCACAGCACCACAACACCAAATGACGAGATAACTCAAGGCCCGTTGTCAACAACACTAAGTGCTGGGGGCGGATGTGACGTCTTTTTTTTACTATCACATGATTAAATCTTGACTTATGATTGGGGAATGTAAGAAACATGTCTATATCTGTTTTACCTCAGGCGGGAATGACTGAGCAAAATCCTTTCAGCCACTTATAGAAATCTCGCTATTCAGAACTGCAAGCAATAGAAATCGATCGCTATTCATAACTGCACCCTCTATTGAGAAGGGGCCAGCAGTTCCGCCGTTCTACAGACATGTGTAAAAATATCCAAGGCTTTAAGAGCGGTTGAAAGACAGAGACGCATTTGATGAATGTATGCGCGAAAATGATGTTATTGAAAATGATCAGGAAAAACACAGGATTAAGCAAAAACTAAAATCTGAAAAGTTTAGTAAATTAGTATTGAAAACGGATAATCCTACACAGTATGTTTGTTTGTAGGGTTTACTAGGAGAGAACAGTAAAATGCGGGATCCAGGGTCGGCCGCCCGAAACTGGTTGAGGGCGGGTGAGCTGGATCCCGCATTTTACTGTTCTCTGAAGGACAGGTGCATCCTTTAAAGGTTTAGTGTGTTTGATGAAGTGTTCAAGCCACAGGCAAAAAGTGTCTTTATCCATCCAGCCTTTCTCCTGCACTGCAAATCCTGTTCCAGCGGGGCACCACTTTTGAGGTCTTCCTTCATGCGCTTTTGTTTTTAGATCAGCAAGGGAGGCTTGAAGGAACCACTTGCACTCATGCAGCTGACACATGTGACACTGGCCCCCTTTCCGCACTGATGACTGCACCCACCTGTTGTTTGCCCTTTTTTGCCACACTTTGTCCAGGTTTCTGCACAGTGCCTAAAGATGTTTCATCCATGTTATACACAGAAGACGCGTCCAGGATATCGAAGAACCTGTCCATCCTTTTTTTTTGTGTTAAACCCTGCTGCTCATGCTATGCTAGTATGCTCAGGGTTTCAAAGACTGAGTTGAGGGTTTCCTTGGCATACAACTTCAAGTCCCTTTTTGAATTTAGTCCACGGATATTCCAATGGATTACTTTACTATCCATGGTGCAGAGGGCGAATAGGAGAGAAATCAGGTCATCTCCTCTTCAACGTCTGCTTCCAATGGAGTGAATTTATTGGATAGTTCCCTCCGGGGGTTGCAACCTTGCCGTGGTCGGAGGGCTTGCGTGGTCCTGTGATCTTTTAGGCTTTGCTGACGGGGGCATCAAAACTCAGCTAGATGGTTAGTTGTGAACACTGCTAGGCCTGTATAGCCAAGTTGCTGACTGGCCAAGCATTACGTGGTAGGAATTGATGGCCCTGGTAGGGTCTCCCATGTCAGAAAGGTTAGGAGTGAGGGCCCAGACAAATAGTAACCCACCTTTTTCCTATTCTGTCTTCTGCCTTTCTTAACGGATCTTTTTCTTTCTTCGTCTCCCCTTCAAGTCTTCTTTTCCACACTCCTTTTCTCTCTGTGGTCTCCTTAAGATCCGCCGCGTTGGCCGTGCGGTGCGACCTGTGTCGGAGGGGAATGAGATCCTGGTGATTGAGAGGGCCAGCGCTCTCAACACATCACTTTGGCTCGGACCTCTCCTAGACAGGGAGTACACTTTGGCCCGGGTGTACTAATCGGCTCCCCTTCTTGGGGCTGGGTCAAAACAGGCATTTCTCCGGCTGGCCAAGATAACCCCTGTAGTGCTCAGCTCTCTGTTCCCGGGAGTTGGGCATGATCAGGGGGGATAGGGTTGGTAGGTTTTTGTCTGTTGTATATCTCTCCTGAAGCCTGGAAGGGGTCAAGACAGTGATTCTTGGCCCTGGCCCCTTAGTTGGACTCCAAGGTGGGTGGGTAAGGGAGGGATGAAATATAATAAAATACACATGGCTTTTTCAAAAAATATCCCCCCCAAAAGGAAGAGGAAGGCAGCATCCCTTTTTCAGGGGACTTTCAAACAGACAGCGATTCTGATACTGAGGTACGACAGAAGACAGGTTTCTGGGCTTCCTGGCTCGTGATGGAAGGGACGGAGCAGGAAAGACCCCTTTCATCTCTGAGCCCTTTTGCCATCCAAAAGGGCTTTCAAGGTCTAGCAGGTGACCCTCAGTCAGTCAAAAGGTTGAGGAATGGCTCATTTCTAATTCAATGTCGATCTAAAAAGCAATCTGAACAACTGTTGAGAGCAACAAAGATAGTGGACAGGGAGATCAGGGTGACTCCTCATAAACAGTTAAATTCGTCAAAAGGTGTGATTCGCTGCAGAGATCTATCAGGGGTCTCAGAGGCAGAAATCAAGATGGAACTGGCGTCCCAAGGTGTGACGGAGGTGCGCAGGGTGACGGTAAAGAAAGGTTCAGAGAGAGTGGACACCAACATCCTCTTTCTGACGTTCTGCAACCCTGTGCTGCCTCCGGTCATCAAAGTCGGTTACCTAAATGTTCATGTTCAGCTGTATGTGCCGTCCCCGTTAAGGTGTTTCAGATGCCAGAGGTTTGGCCATGTCAGAGACCGCTGTTCTGGGCAGGAGGTGTGCGGTGTTTGCTGCAAGGCAACCCATGATGGGCCGTGCAAAGATCCGGCACATTGTGCTAACTGCGGTGGCGACCATCCCTCCTCTTCAAGAAACTGTCCTCTTTAGAGAACAGCATTTTACCAATCCTGACTCACTTCGTCCTCACCAGTTTTTGGGCGAAAGTGGCCTAAAAGCCGCCTTTCCCTGTTCTCTGACAAGTAAGACTTCAATAACCAAAAAATAACGATTATCTACAAACAGACATACTGTGTAGGGTTATCCGTTTTTAATATTAATTTACTAAACTTTTCAGATTTCAGTTTTTGTTTAATCCTATGTTTTTCCTGATCATTTTCAATAACATCATTTTCGCGCAAACATTCTTCAAATGAGTCTTTGTCTTTCATGTGAAATAACACTACAGTCTTTAACTGTTCTCTAAAGTCTTTTAAAACTGAGTTATATTTTTGGCATAAAATCCACACACTTATCCTAGCATGCCTTCCACTGAAAGCTAGTTTTGACAAAGTGTTTCTCTTTTAACTATGTCTCTTTCTGCTGAACAGTCATCTATAATAAATAGTGTTTGCGTTCCTTCAAACAATCTAAAAAAGGCTTCTAAACACTCACTCAATTTATTGCTGGGATCAACTAAAAATATGGCATCATCCGTCCATATAAACCTTCTATCATAATATGCTTTGTTCCATTTAAGTGTTGTGCAGAAAATCACAATATAAGCAAAATTATAACGATAAACTGTTTGTAACAGGTCGAGGATAAATATTGTTTTCCCACAACCAGTCTGTCCACAAATCAATGAACAATGAGGGGATTTTATCATAAAGTTTAACTGCTCCATAGTTTTATAACAGAATTTAATCTAATCCAGTTATTATTTTTATCATACTCTCTGTCAAAACCTGTTCAGTATAATAAAATCCTATGAGGCCTAAATGTGTAAGATTAATCCAATTTAGTTCTGTAAGATTGTTTCTATTTAAGTCAACATTGATTTTGTTGCTTGTTGTTATGATCTTAATATCCTCACCATTGTGAAGAACGACGACGGTAACGTTAAGGCGTTTAACGTCTAAGTTTTGCCAGCTAATATTAATTCCTTTTATAAGGACGTCACTAACGCCCACAACCCCATCCCTCTCCACATCTTTAAAGACAGAAATTTCAAATATCATTGTGAACGTGTCTCCTAATTTTCTGCTTGGAAAGAACTGTAATTTTGTAGAAGCTTTTTTTACAACTGTTTCTTTTCTGTGGAGGATGTACTGCTTTTTCCCCTACGGCGTTTATTTCAATTTCTTTCCGACTATTGTCGTCCGGCATAAGGCTTACATGTAAAGGGCCAGAGTTGAATGCTTTTCTGAAACTTTTTGGCGGCTAAAATATGTAAATGGGCTTATGAATTCAAATTTTATGTCCCATTCTAAATATGGTTCTAAGTGCCATTTGAGGTCAGGTTTTCGAACTATTTTATATTCATACTGGCCAACGTTATTTGCCTCTAGATTGCGCAGTTGTTCTAGTTTAGGAAACTTTTTGCTGTCGGCAACCTCTTTACGTTTATAATCACCATCTTTAGTGTATTCAAAACCATACAAAGCGCCTACTCGCCGTTCTGTTCAAAGTCCGCAACGTCTGCAAGGTCTTTTAATTCTAAAGTTATACACCTCACAGGCGCTAATGTAACTCCTGATTCTTCTGGCCCACGCGACATTATTTCTTAGTAACGTATTATTTTATTTCCAAAACAATGTGCAGGTTATCACATTTCACAACTTTCCCCGCTTTGTCTTTGATTTTTATATTAAATGATCCGACCCTCCCACAAACTAATCTTTTGAACTGTAAATTAGGGAATTGTATAATTTCATAATCGCAATATGCAGCTTTCCCTGACGGAAGAGCTCTTAAAACAGTTGAGGGCCTTCCATCATATAAGTTTTCATCAGTGCTCAGCTCATCCAAATGAACTTAGAGTAATGAATGTAATGCAAGATCAAGCGGATTTTCTCCCTCATAAGTAGTTTTGTTTGACGTAACTCTAAAACTAGAGTGGGTCGATTGGCAGTTGTAAAGCCTAACATTTTAGCTATCTCTTTATCAAAATAGTACCCTACTTCTTCTTCTTCAGGTTTGAAGGTCAACATTGTTTTCAGATTCGCATTGTTAAGTTTGAGAGCAATGTCAAAGTTACTCATTGCTTCTTTTAGCGAGCAAAACCCGTAATAACCATCAGGTATGGTTAACTCGCTAACTAATTGGCCTCTATTATTAACTTTTTTAATCTTATTATTCTCCTTGGCTTTGCTTATATTAAACCATACGACTTTGTAGAATATTTCATGGAGCGCGACCGTTCTAGTTCCGCATTCGTTATTAATAGCATGTTCTAAAAACGAAGGGCGGTCTTGAGTTGTTATTGTTACAAACATTTTTTAAAACAAATTAAAAATGAGTGCATTCAAATATACTGATGCAAAATATTTCTGTTGGGCCGCACTACAATCTTAAAAATATAACAACTGACACCCTCGACATTTCTGTGACCCAGACTGACACCTTTCATAAAAAGGTAAGTACTCCATTAAGCAGATATCTTAACCCTCCTATTAAAAACGACCGCATCCCAAAAGTGTGGTTTAGTCATCCGATGCAGTTTTATCAGAACCAGTTAAACTTTGCTGTGTTTGCGCATCAACTGGGTGTGGAGTGTCGTATGCTGATCACTTAAATCATCCTAATCCTTTGGTTAGGTCAGTGTACAGATTTCATTTCTATTACACCTTCAGACGTATTTTGACTGAACTGCAAGCGCCATTACCAAATGACAAACCGTTTAATCCCTTCAGCAACAGAATAGACATGAAGGCTTTTGAACGAATCTGTAACGAATTCAATATTAACATCAAGACAGACTTTAGACAAAAGTCTGATCTTAATCATGGCTTAGGCACCCCTTATTATTGGGGCGTGCACAGAAAGTATAAGTATGACTGGAATCCTCCTTACACATCTTTCTCTTCAGGCACAACTGTTCACCTCGGATCCATAGAGCAAGAGCATAAAACAGCATGGACAACATTTATCTTAGACACTTCTAAGGGCCTAACTAGAGCGGGAATAGAACGAATAAACGACTCTATTCGTACTTACGTTTGGTGTTTGCTAGGTTCACAAGCACAGGCAAGATCGAGCATAACTGATCCTTCTACTGGCTTTGATGCACAAAAACAATACTTAGCAAATTTAGAGGACGCCATTAATTCTACTGTTGATTTGCTTCAAGTATTAAAAGGTACCAAAATGTTTTACAATACGCAAGATCAAAAGTAGACTTTGCTGTTGGCACTGGTTTATACATGCTGCCTTCTGACCTCAGGCTCCAGATAGGAACAATAATAAACTACAACAATGAAATTCTCGTTGCATGAAATGAACAGAAGGTCGGACAAAACGACATAAATTCTGAGCCAGTAATATTGCAAGCAGTAAAAAAACAAGATGACCCCCCAAGAATAAGTCATCTAATTCCCGAAGTCCAAAGCCCAAAGGCCATTGAAGACTCAGCAAAAGCTCGCGGACTCTGTTCGCGATGACCATGAATATGAAAAGACAGCGCTTGTTCTTGGATTAACTGGCATAGGATTACTTGGTCTTTATCTTACTAAATAGTAACCCAACTATTACAAGAACTAATGCCCATAAGTGCTCGGCCATAAAGCCAACTACTTTGCTTGCAGTAGACAAAAGCCAGCTGACAATACTCCCCAATATTCCTGGTAAAGCGTCCACGGCTTTACCAGCTAATTTTTTTAATAAACTTGCAAGATGATCAAGCTGTTTTTTTACCCATGATTTATCAGGTGGAGGCGATGGCGGTGGCGGCGGAGGCACTGGACTTTGGCCTCCACCGCCGCCTGTAATAGCCAACACCAGTGTGCTTATTGCAAATCCTAAGGCTGTTATAACGCTTGCTAATGTGACACCTTGCTCTCTAAACAGTGTTCGTATTCGTTCTGCTAGTGTTGTGTCTTCATATAAAATTTTTTCGATAGTTTCTCTTATTCTATTCACTTGAGTTCGTAATTGGTCCCGGTTAGTAGTCGTCACTTCTAGTCTTGCTGATCTTTCTTGTTCAAGATCTTTTAGTCTTTGGGCTATTCTTTCTTTAATATCAGGCCCTAAGTTGGCGTCATCAGCCTCAACGAGTTTTTCTTTTTCTCTTTTTATATGCTCATCTAGTTCACCTAGTTTTGCTAAATTGTTTGTTAATTCGCCTTTGATGGTTCTTAAGCATGATCAAGGGCCGTTAGTTCTCGCATGGGTAGCGGCGAGTCGTGCATAGTCTTTAACGCTGTTTCTTCTGAAAAACTGGATTCTGCTTCTATTACATTTATTAATTCACCTGCTGATTGATTTAATTCTTTAAGTTCCATGTTTTGCATTTGGTTATCTGTCGGGAGTTCTTGCAGTGTGTTTTGAAGTTTAGAAACTGCCTCCGCCCTTAATTTTGGCCTAACAAGGCCAAGGCGATTTTGTACGCTCGCAGGGAGTCTATTTCTAATTGAACCCACGGCTAAAAACTTTGATGGGTCTTTTTTAGTTGTAAGCTGAACAAGTTGTCCTTGGTCGCTCCTCACAAACAAATGGTCATCTTTTACTTCAAAATCATTAGGGTCTATAAATTCGGGAGGGTTTCTTGGCCTAAACTTTGGTATAATGATCTGACCTTACTTTCTGTTAATTCACGCCGCAAAGAGAGCCCTGAGCGATGTTGTACCAAAGGAGTCATTTCACTCATGTCGTCTCCAGAATCTAAAACATCATAATCTTCATCCTCAATGCCTGCCATGTTTTTAAATAATTAACTTTTTTATTTTGTTTTATAAAAAAATGCCACAATCATATGGCTCGATTCTTGACCCGCATAGAAAACAGAAAGAGCCCCATGGCGTGAAGGGAAATAAACGGAATATTATTGTTCCAAATAATCCATCTACTATTGATGCAGATCAAATTCTTACTGTCAAATTTCCAGACCTAGGAGCAGATGAATTGATTGTGCCAGGCTCTGCGCGTCTTACTTTCAAAATAGAACTCGCTTCAACAGACCCAAACAGGACAGTTGTACAGAATCTGGGGCGGGCAATCGTTAAAGAAAATTTCTATAAAACTTGAGGGGCAAGAAATATTTTCTTTACATAATGCAGACATATTTTTAACCTATTCTGATCTATGGCTAACCGGGAATGAAAGGGCTGATCTTGCGTTTCAAGGAATCGAAAATGAAGAAGCACTAAAACATAGAATAGGCGCCGCAGATACTAAAGACGGTAAAAAGTATGCAGCTGTAAATTTTGCGTATGGAAATCGCTTTTCCATACCCTTAGATTTTGAGTTGTTAAAAGCGCATGCGCCATACTTTCAAGGAGCATTAAAAGACAGATTGTCATATGAACTAACTTTTAATGAATACAAACGGGTTATCAAATCATCAGACACCGAAGCAAAGTACAGCATTCTGACATCTCGTTAGAGTTTGACGTTGTTAGCAACCATGAATTAGCAAGGCTGATTGAGCACCAATATCAGACAAAATTAGTAATATATTACGAAAACGTGCGTCATCATTCAACATATCCCAAAAGCAGGGCAGACACTATATGGAATTTTAGTTTTAGTGTTGCAGCATATTCACTTAAAGGCATTTTATTGCTGTGCGAAGATGAAGAACCGTTCAAAAGAGGAAGTGAAAAGTTTTTTAATCCAAAAATAACGAAAGTACAATGTTCGATTGAGGGTAGTCCTAACCAAATCTACGCTAGCGGGCTTAAACCTTATCAGCATTTTGATGAAATAAGAAAACTGTTTGGGGGCGGGAGGTGTAGAAGTCCAACAGTTGGCCTTGTGTCTAAAGATTTACATCTTCACAATGTTAGGCTTGATGATTATTTAACAACGAAATACGGTTTATGGATTGACCTAAGGTCAACAGAGGATAATCAGTTGCATGGAAGCGGGAGAACTGTGAGAGACGTAATAAACATTCAAATTGATAAAGAAGAAGAAGCCGATAAACCGCTTAATGTACATTTGTTTTTATTATATGATGCGCAGCTAAATATTGAAGCTAACAGATTAAAAGATGTACTATACTAAATTATTTTTTCATTTTATAAAAAGCATGTCTGTTCAGGTTTATCCAAATGTGCCTACAGCGCCGCCAAAAGAAGAGATAGTAGAAACCCCTAACATAAAAACCTTCAGATTAACAAACATTACGCAAATGCAGCAAGTACTAGAGCAAGACCTTTCAAAATACAGCAAAACCAAACGAAGGTATTCTGCTGCCTTTTAATGCTGTTACATATGTTAATACTGGAGCATCAACTATAAGTGCTCTATCAGCAGGAACGAGTGTTGGTCTCTTAGCAACGGCATAGGCGCACCCGCAGCTTTACCTCTAGGAGGTTTGTCTTTAGCTCTCGGTCTGTGTTCATTAGCTGTAAGTGCAGCTGGCAAAAAATTAAAAACTAAACTCCAAAAGCACACAGCTATGGTTCAACTAATAACGGCTAAACTTAGTTCGTTTAAACTGACAATAAATAAAGCGCTTGTTGACTCAAACATCACGGATGAAGAATTTAATCGTTTACAGGCCGATTTTGATGACTACAAAGACAAAAGTTTGATCTTCAAAGAAAGGCAAAGGACAAGTTTTTCTCAACAGCCAGACCCCGAGCAGATAAAAAAGGAATGCTTAAAAAAAGTAAACGAGACATTAAACTCTGTTCTAAACAGCTCACATTAACAACACCAAAAGGTGTTTATACTTTAGTTTATGAGTCCAAGCGCAAAAAGACCGTCGATATTGATTCTGATTAAGAATTTTTTTTTTAAATAAATATTTTGAGTTAGAAAAGAAACTCAACATGGCTAAGATATATGAAGGGCAAGACGAATTTTTTGAAGGGATGCTTGAGAGAGAGCGTTTATCAAGAGCACTGAATGATATTGATCTAGAAGTCATTGATATAACAAACGTACAGGCAAGTGTTGTTCATGCTATTTCTCAAGTTCCAAGTAAACTAACAATAGACCCGCCAGTTAAAGTAATGTTAGCTGTTTTAATCGACTATATAACAATAAATGAAGAAAATCTAGAAGTCTGGGTCTCAACTAAACAACAGACTATTCTTTCTCATAACGACTTAACACCCGGTTGGGCAGACGAACTGCTTGCACAGTTTGACGCTGCCGCTGAAGAAGCCAAAATGAGAGGCTCTGGTTGGTCAGAGGGCGAAGTTTTAGAGATTAGATTAAAACAGGCTAAGTATGCACCGATTGTTGGCAAGTCTTACATTCCACTGCCCTCGAGAGTTGGTAGCGAAAGAGCAGTTCTAAACATAAAGAATTCAGACAACAAATGCTTTATGTGGTGTGTTCTCGCAAGGCTGCATTATATCCGCAAAAACGCAGAGAGAGTATCTAACTATCAGCCTTACATCAATGATCTTAACTTTAGTGGGGTGTCCTTTCCTGTTAGTGTAGACCAAATTGATCGGTTTGAAGAACAAAACAAACCAATAACTGTTAATGTATACACATGGGATGAGGAAACAAATCTACTGCCGATTAAAGTGTCTAAGAACAGCCCAACAATTGGCGAACCAGACAAAAATCATGTTGACTTACTACTGATGTTTCACAGCGGGGCTAACCGCATTACACATTAATACGAACAATGAGTAACTAATGCAGCATACTTCAAAAGATGGGCACAAACAAGAATTCTGTAGAAAAGGGTTTAACAGAATGCCTTTCTGTTCAAGCCGCGAGCGAACATAAGAAACATTGTAAAAGTTCTGTAGACTGTAATACGGAACTAATTACACCTCCACCCGGATCTAAAGTTAGTTTTAAGAACTGGAAACGGTTTGCAATATTCTCCATATGTTGTTTACGCAGACTTTGAATCACTCATTGTTCCTTATGAAGGGCCAGCGCCACAAAAATTTTCGAAAAACAGTCTTAATGAGTAATCATCAGATTTGTTCATTTGCCTTCATTATTGTTAGGTCGGATGGCGTCCATTCAGAACCAAAATTATATAGAGGGTCTAATGCTGCAGAATACTTCTTAGAACGCATGCAGCAAGTGCGCAATGACTGTTCTAATAATCTAAACTTATCTGAAATCATAATGACGCCTGAAGACCAACAACAGTATGACTCAGCCACACATTGTTGGATTTGTGGTTTAGGCCTCTCATCAGACGCAGAGAATCCAAAAGTAAGAGACCATGATCACATTAGCGGAAAGTTCAGAGGAGCGGCGCATAACAAATGCAATCTTCAACTAAAGTTTGAACCAAAGACATGGAAGCTGCCTGTATTCTTTCATAACTTGCGAGGTTACGACTCTCATCTTATAATGAAAGCAGTGGACGATCCCTTCAGGGTGTCATGCATTGCACAGTCATCAGAAAAGTACATGTGCTTTAATCTGAATAACTTTGTCTTTTATGACTCTATGCAGCACATGATGGGTTCATTAGAGGCGCTGGCTATGTCCTTAAAGTCTGCCCAATAACGGAAGAATATTTTGACCCAACGCTTTTTTAGAAAGGGCGTTTACCCTTATGAGTACATGAACAGTTGGGAAAGGTTTGACGAAGACACACTTCCCCCTAAAGGCGCGTTCTTTTCTAGTCTTAGAGGAAAGGACATCAGTGACTCTGATTACCAGCATGCTCAAGATGCGTGGCAGAAGTTAGATGTAAAAACGATGGGAGACTATCATGACTCCTACTTGATGGCTGATGTATGTTTGTTGGCGGACGTCTTTGAAAATTATAGAAAGACCTGCATGAAACATTATAGCCTGGATCCCGCGCATTACATTTCTGCGCCCGGGATGATTTGGGGACGCTTTCTTAAAGTTTACTGGAGTACAGATTGATTTTTTTGTCAGATTTACCAATGATTCAGATGAATTGAAAACGGATTGCGTGGAGGAATTAGTATGGCGTCGCATCAATACTGTAAAGCAAACAACAAATACTTGGACGACTATGATCCGAGTAAAAGGTCTAACTATCTTATGTATTTAGATGCAAACAATCTGTATGGTTGGGCAATGGCGCAATCACTTCCATTACGTAACTTCAAGATGTACACAGGTACGAATAATATTCAAAAGCATTAAAGTGGTTGGGCAGTTTAACGCCTGATCAGCAGCGTGGTTTCATTCTAGAAGTTGATTTAGAATATCCTCATGAACTCCATGACCTGCATAATGACTATCCATTAGCAGCAGAAAGTCTAAAGATGGATCCAAGAGAGCCGCCTAAACTTGTGCCTAATCTTCGAGGCAAAAAAAATTATGTCTGTCATTACAGACTTCTACAATTTTATTTAAGACATGGGTTGAAGTTGACAGCAGTTCATCGCATAATTGCTTTGATCAAGAACAGTTCATGAAACCATACATCATGAAGAACACTGATCTCAGAACTAAATCCACAGATGCTTCAGAAAAAGACTTTTTCAAGCTGATGAACAACAGCTGTTTGGGGAAAGACTAATGGAGAATCCGCACAAGCGCAAAGATGTCAAATTAGTCACCTGAGAGAACGAAGCAATTAAGCTGACTTCAAAACCTAATTATCAGGACTTTAGAAGATTTCATGATCAGCTTTTTTGGCATAATGATGAAAAAAAAGAAAGTCAAATTGGACAAACCTGTTTTTATTGGGTTTACTGTTTTAGAATTATCAAAGCTTTTGATGTTAGAATTTCTTTATGACTACTTTAAGCCCTCGTATCCTGGTCCAGAGTACTTTACACAGATACAGACAGTTTTGGGTTTTAGATATTCCTACTGAAGACATCTATAAAGACATGGAAACCGAAGTAGCTAAAGGGCATGCAGGATGGTATGACACGTCGATTACCCTAAAGACTCGCCTTTGCATTCAATTACTAATAAGAAGGTTTTAGGAAAGATGAAGGATGAATTATCTGGAAAGGTGATCAAGGAGTTTGTTGGTTTAAGGTAAAAAATGTACAGTATTTTGAGCCAGGAGAAATCATTAGAAAGCAAAGGGAATATCTCGCAGCGTTGTGCAGTCAAACATATCACATGACAACTACAAAGAAGCATTGTTTGGCAATAAGACTTTTCATCATGACAACGTAAAACTGCGATCTAATCTACATGAGATCAACACAACTGTTGTAACAAAGAAGTCATTAGATAGAACAAACACAAAACGGGTGTTTGTTAATCCAGAGTTTTCATATGCAATTGGGCACTGGAGAACCGTAAATTAATTAAAGCGGAACTGTGTCTGGCGGAATTATCTGCAGTTCTTCTTTCACAAAAGATCTTTGAGGAGCTGGTTGTTTTGTTGTGTCAGTTTCTCGTAAATAATACACGGGCGGATTCATTTTTACAATTCTTTTTATTTCGTACGGGTCAACACTCCAAACTGGATCTGTTGCCCTGATGCGAGTGTCCCCTTCTGCTTCCCCCGGTAAATAAAGGTACCTTACTTTCAAACCAAACGGTAATAGTTTGCCGGATGAAGACTCTCCTTCAACAACATTTATTGTTTTTCTTTTGATTGCTTGTACTGGTTTTAACCCTTTAAATTCTTCATTATTCATTGCGCGCAAAACTGAGGGCAGTCTTCTAACCCATTCTGTGTTGCGAGAATTGTCAATCAGCTCTCTGTGATACTGGTAGGAGAAAAGTCTTTCGGCTAACTGTTTGTTAAAGTTTTCAACTAAAGCCTGTGATCTGTGAACTCCTGGAATGCCTCTTTTAATGGTAACTCTATGTTTTAACAATAATTGATTCACTTGACCTTTAAATTCTTTTCCATCATCGACTTGAATCATGCGAGGATAAGTTAGCGGGCCTCGTTGATATATCAGTTGTATGGCAACAGCAACAGCAGAAGCACTCTTTTGTGTTAATGGCTCCGCATTTTTGTATCTTGAAGCTATGTCAATGACTGTGAGTGCGTACTTAAATCTTTTTCGTCTAATCCTATCAGAGGGTAAATATAGAAGATCCATTTGATGGGTGTCGTTTGGAGTTGTATTGACAAAGTGTGGTCTCTGTATTCGTCTAGGCGCCGGTAAATAAATTTGCCAAATCGCTTGTTTAGATAACCATTCTTTTGCTGTTTGTTCACTGACTCCAGCTGCTTGGCTTAGCTTTTTGATTGCCGTGATTCCCTTCCAATATCCTTTTGGCGAATAATAAATTTTGTTCATTTTTTACTCAGCCAATATTATGTGCAACAAAATACACAACGGTCATACCAACGACAATAAACCCGATTTCTTGCATCTTTTGTTTTTCTGATGGTTGATAAAAGTCACTGAATTTTGGTGGGGGCAATGTCTCGATTGGTTTGCCTGTTACAAGATAATATTGTTTTATTGCTTGATCAACATCTTTAAATGTGTAAGCTGCATGCCCTGTTTTTCAGAGTATCATTAATAAAATCTAACTGCTCAATTCTCTGCTTTTCATAGCGATCTTGTGCTGCAGCTAGTTGCTCCACAGCTTTGTTATGTCTTTTTCTCTCGCCTTCATCTCGCAGTTTACTAAATGCGTAATTACTTCCACTAAAAGCGAGCGCATTAACCACAGCGCCGCCTATCATCATTACGAGTGAAGCCATTTTTATAAATGTATTTTTTTCTTACATATTTATACTGTCTGGAATTATTCCTTGCTTGACTAGAAAATCTTTCGTGGCAACCGAAGCTGCAATGATAGCAATCAGCTTTGCTGAATCCTCAAAGTCTAGTTTGCCAAGATCTGCCGGTTTTATTTTTAACAAGCTTTTACCAAGCATTGAGTATCCTACACTTAGCCCTCCAATAACAGCAGAATAGTATACAAGGTTGGCAACAGTTTTTTCGGTGCTCATTTTTTAAAAATAAAATAATTATAATTAATATAAAAAACATGAACAGCGATGATCTACTACAGCTACAGGGAAGCCTAAACCTTCCTGAACTTATGAATGACCACGTTGATGATCAAGCTATTATGCCCCAAAAGGAGAGGTTGTATTCTTTGGCAGCGTGTGGAAAAACAAAACAGTTCCTCGGAACTGAATTCAGCATTGAACAGATTCAACAGATGTCGCCGCAAGACATTTTAAAGTATCATAACAGGTATGAAGCGCAGCTGGGGTCTAGAATGGTGAAAAGTGTGGGGCAAACGGTTCTTAGTTTGTACACTAAACTAGTCAGTAGATTTGCTCCCATTGATTCTGAACAAGATCTTACGTATGATTTAACGCAAGATCCAGTTTTAACAAAGTCATTAGAGTCTCTAGGGTGTGATTTATACTATAGATTTGGAACATTGTTATCGCCATTAATCATGGGATTAATAACTTTTAATCATATAGATTTTATTTCCCTTCAAAATGACCGAGCCAGAAAATCAGCAGAATCAGAAAACACTAAATCAGGTGGAGAAAGTAACCAAGCCAGAAAATCAGCAGAAAACGCTGAATCAGGTGGAGACCATTAAAAATCCTGGGCGTGTTGAAGCAGGAAGAAAATTAGCAGAGTGGAACAGACAAAAAAAATTAATGTTACAGAATATAACTCATAATGAAAACATAACACCGCCAACGCCAGAACAAGTTGATTCAATGCCAGCTATAAAAACTTCATGTGATTCAAGGCCTACAGCGCCAAAGTCTTCATGGAATATTGAACTTAAAACTGTTGCCATTTTTGGCGCCCTTGCTGCTGCTGGGGGCGGTTATTACTGTTATAAATATATAAAGAATGGCAGCCAAAACAAAAGCAATCAAAAAAATCTGAACCACTAAATACAGAAAACAACAGCACGCCAGAACCGTCAACAACAAAAGATCATTTTGATCCATTTATAATGCAATAATATTTTAAGAACTTAATTTTAAATTTTTTAATAAAAATAGATCATGGCGTATTATAAAATGATAAAGTCAATAAATAAAGACATGGAGTCTATAAAAGACATTTCCATAGACCAGAATTGTAATCAATGCGGTTGCTTAGGATGTAAGAACTTCCTTAAGATCTATGCAGAGAACGCTGAGCAAGACATCCTCAACGATGACGCGTTTTTTGAGGCGTGTGTGTACTATATTAGACATCTACTATTTAAGATAAAAACATAGCTTGTATTTTTTTGATAATTATAAGATAACTTGAATACTTAAAGGATGACTTAGTTATGATCTTGGGGTGACTTAATCAAGAACTTAATCAAGAACTTATTAAGAACTTGAAGTAACTTAATTAAAAACTTAATTAAGAACTTGGGGTGACTTAATTTAAAACTTAATTAAGAACTTGGGGCGACTTGGGGGTAGGAGTGTGTGTGGTGTACACAGGGGGTGGGGTGGGAGGACGTGCGTGCGTGGGGTGGGGGTGGGGGGACGTGCGTGCGTGGGGTGGGGGTGGGGGGACGTGCGTGCGTGTGTGTGCGCGCACCTTTGATTATTTATAAGAAACGAATGTTCAGAATATAATATAGTTATTATCAGTAAAACAACAAAACAACAACAATAACAGCGCACACGCACAAACATTTAAAAAATAGGGAAGTGCTTGCACAGGGAAATGGGAAAGGGTTTTATGGTTGGCGCTTAAGCGCCGTAAATTCAAGACGGCTGCCGGTCTCTCTGTCAACTGAAGATTATTCAAGACGGCTGCCGGTCTCTCTGTCAACTGAAGATTATTCAAAGCAGCCACCAAGTGCATTTATCAAAAGCTTGATTTAATAAACAAGACAGTTGAATAAAGTACATTCTGTGGCCGCCCGAAGGCAGCCAAAAAAGTTGAAGCAGGACGTTGAAGCGAAGCAGTGAAGCCAGTAATCACAGCAATATATACAAAGTCATGAAGTGCTTGGTGGAAATTCAAGGCAGTCAACTCTAAACAAACCCGACCGCTCCTGCATGAGCGGTATCTAAAAATAGATCTTACGTCAGTGGTAGGCCTGCAGTGGTCTTACAGTCGCGCGCACTGTTGCTAAAGCAGCCAACTCTAAACAAACCCGACCGCTCCTGCATGAGCGGTATCTAAAAATAGATCTTACGTCAGTGGTAGGACTGCAGTGGTCTTACAGTCGCGCGCACTGTTGCTAAAACGCCACACAACCCTGCCTCTAAACAAACCCAACGCTCCAGTAGGCGGGGTAGAGGTGGGCTTTGTAGGTCAATCGGCAAAGTCTGCCGATTGGCCTAGTTTTGTTGGGCGCTAGTAAAACTACCGCTGTGGAAGTGGCTCAATTACTCCTGCCATGCAGGTTCTAACACGTCATGTGTATCATGCCAGAATGCTTTAAAGTTGGGGTTGGATTGTATGTATTTCAGAATGAGTTTTCGTTTGCTGTATAACTCGTTGAAAAAAGTTTGTGAAATTTTGAATAAGAATAGAAACAAAATGACACTTCAATTAGTCTTCTTACACGAGTTGGCTCAACCAGCAAATCTTCTTTCAGATAGGACTCCCAGTTTTTTGTTTTTGACTGTTTCAAAATTGTCTTTGCTTTCTGAAGCCAATGCCCTAAAAAAGAGCCTGAGAAAGAGATTTCTTTTCACTATCTTTCACTGAGTAACAAGCCCGGTGTAAGATGGGGGTCATTTCTTGAACAGTTTCAAAGGTTTTGGTTTCATCAAATGGATCAGAAGGCAGCTCACAAAGCTGTGTTTTCAAATATTTGTCAAGATCTTCAACTGAGAGTTCCGTTTTTTGTTGAGGAAACAAAAACGAAATGCTTCCTTTTGGCTTTGAGGGAGGAGAACAAGGCTCGCCACTCAATTTCTTTGTCAAAAACTTTGCCATGGCCTCATGATAAACAATGTATTTTTTCACAAGATCGGTCTGTTGATCGGAAAGTTTTCCTTGCGAAGATAACAACACTTCAGCCATTTCTTGAGTAATATTAGTGTCACTTCCAGCACTGACAGAAGGCATTGAAACATCACTTCCCTGACTCGCCATGTTTTTAACACACACACAAGTTCTCTCTGAAACGTCTTTACAGCCCACCGGTCGAATGTAAAATGGCGGCGGCTGTGTATGGTGGGCACAACACTGGCAAGCTGTCTCGTCATCAGGTGTGCGACGCCGCGTGGTCTCGCAGCAGTTCCCCGCACGAACCCCCAGAGCGCCTAGCCTGCGCTGTGTAAACGAAGGCCGCGAGCCGTAAATTAAGTGATTAGGTTTCAGCCCCGTGTCTGCCTGTCTGTGTACAAAGTTTGTAGGTGGAAATTAGTCAGAAGAAGTGTGCGGATTTTATGGCATTTAACTGAGAGAGAGAGAAAGAGAAAGAGAAAGAGTGTGTGTCTGTGTGTGTGTGTCTGTGTGTGTGTGTGTCTTAGTGTGTGTGAGTGTGTGCATGGGCGCCTCTCTGTCTGTCTGTCTGTCTCTCTCTGTCTCTCTCTTCTCTGTCTGTCTGTCTGTCTGTCTGTTCTGAGGGCAACTTGACCTTAACGGGCTTTGTCAGGGGTGCCGGTGATTCTCTCTCTCTCTCTTCCGCCACAGGAAAAGGCGGCTTTTAGGCCACTTTCGCCCAAAAACTCGGTGGTGAAGCAAGTGAGTTAGAATTGGTAAAATGCTGTTCTCTTCTTTGGATTCAAGAATCCACAATACAAAGAGTTAAAACAGAAAAGAAGATCTCCTTTTTTGAAGCCCGCAAACAGGTTGTGGGCAGTCAGACGCCCACAGCATTTTCATATGCTTCGGCCGTAAAGAAAATTTCCACTCGGTCAGTCTGCTGCCAGACTGATGAATTTATCTTTTCAAAGACACTGCAAGGAAGAACTGTCAGCTCTGGTGGAAGCAGGTCCACCACCTCCCAACCCACAGTGAATGCCCCTGGTGGAGACAAAAAATCTGCCACCCCTCAGACTGCCCAGCAGTCTACAACATCTGCTGCTGGGCAGATTAAAAAACCAGCACCCGCACCTCGAACTCCTCTGTCCAGTGCCCGTGCGGGCAAGGGAGTTCAACCCAGTGTGGAGATGGTGGAGATGAGGAAGAAACCTCCACCATCTCCCAAATTCAGACCTCCACCATCTCCAAACTCCAGGCCTTTGTCACCTGTGGGCAAGTCTGCCAGCAGGTCCAAAGACCACCACAGTCCAGTAAAACTAACTAATAAATTCGCTCCATTAGAAGCGGACGTTGAAGAGGAGATGACCTGATTTCTCTCCTTTTCGCCTCTGCACCATGGATAGTACAATATTCCATTGGAATATCCGTGGATTAAATTCCAACTTTGAGGAGCTGCAGCTTCTGTGTCAATCTCTAAAACCTTCCGTCGTGGCTCTTCAAGAAACTCAAATTCAAAGCCAGAAGACCTTTAATCTTTCTGGCTTTAACCCTCTTTTGCATGCACTTACCTTAGCTTAGTTACGCCGAAAAACCGTCGGCAAGGTAAGTAACTCCGTAATTTGAACATGGTTACCCAATTAAAAAATTAATTTAAAAGAGAGGAAAGTAAATAGTCAAATGAAAATAATTTTTAAAAGTCCTACGAATATATATGTTGCTACATCATAAGTTTGAAGAATATCACATGAGCCATTTACTCGGGGGGGGGGGGGGGGGGGGGGGGGGGGAAAAAATCTTCTTCAGAACTTTCTTCCGAATCATAGGGCCTACCTGAAACATCATCCCAGTCGAAATCTAGGTCACTCTAAGCTTCATTACCCAGCACTTTCACTAAGTGTTATGCCCTAAATCCTACAAATCACAGTATCTTCATCACTAGATCTCGTTATAGAACGGCAGAAATCAATGTTAGCGATGGCGAAAAAACAGCATTTCGACCACAGAACTTTAAAAATTCGTAACTCGAGAACTACGGCACGTATCGACTCGCGGTTTTTTGCAAACGGAAGTAGATGGCCACAGGAAGAAGGAAGTCACGTTCTCGCGAGACTTCCTTTTCTACGAGAAATATGGCGGCGCCCATTGTTGCCACGTGTTTTTACCGGGCGCTGGCGGGCGCTCAGCGTTTTGGCTGTGTGACTTCCGGCCGGGCGCTAGCGGGCGCTCTACTGTTAAGAGGGTTAATATTCTTTCAAAACCTGCACAACCATCCACGTTGGGACTGTTGGGCGGTGTTGCCCTTCTCCTACACAAAACTTTGTTGTATAGTCCTGTCACTCTGTCTACCTCCCTTCAGGCTGTAGCTGCGAGAGTCACTCTCCACAAGACTGTGACAATCTGTTCCCTTTATCTCTCACCTTCTGTCCCGGTTTGTCGTCAGGACCTTGTCAGTCTGATAGAAGAACTTCCTCGACCTTTTTTGCTGTTGGGTGACTTTAACGGTCACAATCCTCTTTGGGGTAGTGCCAGTACGTCATCCAGAGGTTTGCTAATTGAGGATGTCCTTTCAGATTTGGATTTGTGTTGTCTGAACGACGGATCTGCAACTTATCTCCACTCTTCCACAGGTTCACTTTCGTGCTTAGATTTGTCGGTTTGTGACCCCTCGCTGGTCCTGGACTATGAGTGGTCTGTCCATGACGATCTGCACGGAAGTGACCATTTCCCTGTTCTTTTACAGCCCATATTAACTGAAACCGCCTCTGTCTCTCAACATCTCAATTATAAGAAAGCAAACTGGGATCTATTTGCAACCACTATTTCAAAAGAATTCCAGGACACTGATTTTTTTCAGAGTCCAGACCCAGCAGAATCACTGACTAACACCGTGATCAAGTGTGCTAAAGCTTGTATTCCAGTGTCTTCCGATAAACTTCAAATGCCAAAAACACCCTGGTTCAATTCAGACTGCCAACAAATTTCAAAAGTTCGCAAACAGGCTCAGCGTCGGGTATACCAACGACCTTCAGGTCCCAACGCTAGAGCCCATCAGAAACTCCGTGCGAAATCGAGACACACTTTCAAAATCAGTAAACGTCGGTCCTGGAGAAACTTCTGCTCCAGGCTGACATCTAAAACTTCCAAGAAAAAAGTTTGGAACATCATTAGAAAAATCAAAGGGAAGAACACCAACCCCTCCATTCATCACTTGAAACTTGCTGATGCTCTGATTACTGACAAACAAGCTGTTGCCAATCTGTTGGCCTCCACCATCCAACAGAACTCCTCTTCTTCAAATAAATCTGCAGTCTTTTTAAGAAACAAAGAGGTTAGAGAGAAATCCTCATACAATTTCACATCAGACAACTCTGAAACCTATAATCTTCCTTTTTCAATCGTTGAACTCAAATCAGCCTTACAAACCTGCACTGATTCTGCCCCTGGTCTGGATGACATTCATTATCAGGTTGTGAAACATTTTCCGGAAAGCTGTCTTCAGACTCTTCTCCAAGTCTATAACCATATCTGGACCACAGGGTCCTTTCCGCCCTCCTGGCGGAAAGCCCTGATCATTCCCATTCCAAAGCCTGGAAAGGACCTTACCAACCCTTCCAACTATTGCCCAATCGCTCTGACCAGCTGCCTCTGTAAGCTGATGGAAAAGATGGTCAACTCCCGTCTGATGTGGAAGCTGGAAACCGATGGTCTTTTGGCCAGTGAACAGTGCGGTTTCCGGAAGTACCACTCGACGGTTGACCATCTAATCCGTCTGGAAACCACCATCCGCAATGCCTTTGTTAACAAGCAGCACGTGGTCGCTATCTTTTTCGACCTCGAAAAGGCGTACGACACCACGTGGAAAGCAGGAGTCCTCATGGACCTGCACAGACTTGGTTTTCGGGGTCACCTGCCTCTGTTCATTCAAAACTTTTTAGCCGATCGACAGTTCCAGGTGCGTGTTGGCACCACACTCTCTGACATCCATGGGCAGGAGTTGGGTGTTCCTCAGGGGAGCATCCTTTCTCCCGCCCTTTTCAGCATTAAAATAAATGACATTGTCCAATCGGTAAGACTGGGCACCGAGTCCTCTCTGTTCATCTGATTTAAGATTTTACGGAAGAAAGATTTTTAATGCAATTTCTGGTGCGTTTCTAGACGATGTCATTTAATGCGATGTGTGAAAGTTGGTTTTTTTTTTCTTTTTTTTTTTTTTTTTCTCATGACTGGTGGGTTGATTTTAACGTGGTGACAGCCCTGATGTGGCCCTCTGCGGTCGGCTGGGCTATAAGCAACATTATCTTATCTTATCTTATCCGAGTCCGTATCCCTGGAAAGGTCGAAACCCAGTTTTCTTCTTTTTCCTGTTTTAACAAAATTTCAGGTGGGTTTTTTAGAAGATGTATTTTAAAGAGTTGTGTGAATGAATGACTTGTGAGTTGATTTTAATGTGGTGACAGCCCTGATATGGCCCTTTGCGGTTGGTTGGTTGGGTTATAAGCAACATTATCTTGTCTTATTTTACAGACTGGACTTGATTTTGATGATGCAGCAGTCCTGATATGGCCCCCAGCATTTGGCTTGGTTGTAAACAACATGAACTTGGCATAACATTGTGAAATGAAAGTTGACGGACGTGTGCTCTGTGCTTGAGCGTATAGCCACCAGCAGCAGCAGCACTACAGCTCGCTGCATAGATGACACCAGCTCTGTGTGCACACATTGTACTGGCCACTACCTGCCTGTGTGGCCACTCTGACCTCTACCTTGCGGTCCTGGTGTTTCAGCCAGACTGATGCCAGGACTTTCTTGTCACCAGCATCATAGATAGGAAGATGACTCCATTCCTCTCACCTGGGTGCTTTTTTTTTTTTTTTTTTTGATGATTTGCAAGTTGATTTTAACATGGTGACAGCCCTGATATGGCCCTTTGCGGTCGGCTGGGCTATAAGCAACATTACCTTACCTGTCGTCTGTCACTGTCCTTACCCAGAGTCCATGAAAATCTTGTTCAGAGATGTGATCTTTGAGTTTTTGAGGGAGATTAACATTTTTTATCTGATTTAAGATTTTACGGACGAAAGATTTTTAACAAAGTTTCTGGTGCGTTCTAGAAGATGTCATTTAAAGAGATGTGTGAAAGTTTTTTTTTATTTTTTTTTTATTTTTTAAAATGACTTGTGAGTTGATTTTAACGTGGTGACAGCCCTGATGTGGCCCTTTGCGGTCGGCTGGGCTATAAGCAACATTATCTTATTAAAATTCTTATCTTATCACTGTCCTTACCAGATCTATCACCTTGTCAGGTAACGTGGTGACAGCCCTGATGTGGCCCTTTGCGGTCGGCTGGGCTATAAGCAACATTATCTTATCTTACCTTGTCAGGTCTGCAGGAATAGTGTCCCGCTGCATACCAGAAGCCGCCAACAGTTTCTCTGTCCTGCTGTATGTGGTACACTGGTATATTGTTTAACTAACAGCCTGTATCCAGGACTCATTGTCCCAGTGTGTGACACTGTCACACACTGGATGTATCACTGGTTTATGTATATCCACTAAAAATGTGTTTCAGTTAATTTCACTTTACCATATGCTGTAATGCCAGGTGCAGTCAGTCACTGACCTTACCATATCACCCTGTCTGGACATCAGGACTAAAAATGTGTTTCAGGTAATTTCACTTAACCATATGCTGTAATGCCAGGTGCAGTCAGTCACTGACCTTACCATATCACCCTGTCTGGACATCAGGATTGAAAATGTGTTTCAGTTAATTTCAGTTAACCATATGCTGTCACACCAGGTGCAGTCAGTCACCGCCTTTTCCACATCATTTGTGAGTTGATTTTAACATGGTTTTAACATAGCATTAGAAACTGAATTGAACAACTGACACATCAACAGTTTTTCCAATAGAAAGTCAAATTACACCCACTTTTCAGTCTTGGAATGAGCAGAAGCGAAGGCACCGGAGTTGAAACCACCTCTGTCACCACGAAAACATTCATTCTGATGATACTTCAAGGAGCTAGTCATTTTGAAGAAGAACATGTATTTCTTGCATGTTTGTTGCCAAGCTGGCCAGTGCATCTGGCAACTTGAATCTTATACAAATAATTATCTGTGTGAGAGGTACCGGTATCTTGTTTGGAAAAGTTCCACTTTTTTTTCCCTTTTTTTTCTTCTTCATTTTCATGAATAAGGAAAACCAGTATTTTTCATTTGATCTGTGTGGCATGCATAATGGACTTTAAATGGTCTTTGTAGTTTCATTTCAGACATCATCATCTTTGCGTTTCCATATATATTTGGGATTTTAATGGGTATGTGATGCATACTTGATAAACCAGTCACTGTGAAACGTG
>JAFLJL010005174.1:103369-118076 GCA_018398815.1 Conus ventricosus
AGTAGAGTGTGGACTTGCATCGATGTGAGACACAAACATTTTACCGGGTCATGAAGATCCGTTCAGGTGTCCCGCCTGATGTATCCTTGAGTTTTGAGAGAGATTAATATTTTTCATCTGATTTAGATTTACGAGAAAGATTTTAACCACAGTTTCTGTGCGTTTGTAGACGATGTCATTTAATGAGATTTAAATGGTTTTTTTTTTTATGACTGATGAGTTGATTTTAAGTGGTGACAGCCTGATGTGGCCCTTGCGGTCGGCTGGGCTATAAGCAACATTATCTTATTCTTATCCGCCAACTGGATTATCAGCCAAAAGGCCATGCACCTATCATTTCCGGACTTCTGTGTCTGAATCCGAGTCCGTACCCATGGAAAGGTCGAAACCCAGTTTTCTTCTTTTTCCTGTTTTAAAACAAAATTTCAGGTGGTTTTTTAGAAGATGTATTTTAAAGAGTTGTGTGAATGAATGACTTGTGAGTTGATTTTAATGTGGTGACAGCCCTGATATGGCCCTTTGCGGTTGGTTGGTTGGGCTATAAGCAACATTATCTTGTCTTATTTTACAGACTGGACTTGATTTTGATGATGCAGCAGTCCTGATATGGCCCCAGCATTTGGCTTGGTTGTAAACAACATGAACTTGGCATAACATTGTGAAATGAAATTGACGGACGTGTGCCTCTGTGCTTGAGCGTATAGCCACCAGCAGCAGCAGCACTACAGCTCGCTGCATAGATGACACCAGCTCTGTGTGTCACACATTGTACTGGGCCACTACCTGCCTGTGTGGCCACTCTGACTCGACCTTGCGGTCCCCCTCCGGGGGGTTGCGACCTTGTCGTGGTCGGAGGGTTTGCGTGGTCCAGTGATCCTTTAGGCTATGCTGACGGGGCATCAATACTTGGAGATAGGCTGGTTTTTTTTCACACTGCTTGTAGGCCTGAGAGTGAAGATGCTGTATGGCCTAAGCGAAACGTGGTAAGAAGTTGATGCCCCTGGTAGGGCTTCCCATGTCAGATAGGCTAAGGGTGAGGATCCTGACTAAGAGTAACCCGCCTTTCTCCTTTTCTTGTTTTCTGCCTCCCTTATTTGGCCCTTTTCTATCTTCGTCTCCCCTTCAAGTCTTCTTTTACACACTCCTTTTCTCTCTGTGTCTCCTTAAGATCCGCCGCGTTTGCCGTGCGGTGGCGACCTGTGTCGGAGGGGAATGAGATCCTGGTGTTGAGAGAGCCAGCGCTCTCAACACATCACTTTGGCTCGGACCTCTCCTAGACAGGGCCCTCCGGGGGGTTGCGACCTTGTCGTGGTCGGAGGGTTTGCGTGGTCCAGTGACCCTTAGGCTTTGCTGGCGGGGGCATCAATACTTGGAGATAGGCTGTTTTTTTCACACTGCTCTAGGCCTGAGAGGTGCAGATGCTGTTTGGCCTAAGCGTAACGTGGTAAGGAGTTGATGCCCCTGGTAGGGCCTTCCCCATGTCAGATGGGTAAGGGTGGGGATCCGGACAAGATTTAACCCGCCTTTCTCCTTTTTTTTGTTTTTTTGCCCCCCCTTATTTGGCCCTTTTCTATCTTCGTCCCCCTTCAAGTCTTCTTTTCCACACCCCTCCTTTTCTCTCTGTGGTCCCCCCTTAAAGGGGATCCGCCGCTTTTTGCCGTGGGGGTGCGACCTTTTGGCGGGGGGGAATTTGAAATCCGGGTAAATTGAGGGGGCCAGCGCTCAAAAACACACACTTTGGCTCGGCCCCTCCCTAGACAGGGATACACTTGGGCCCCGGGGTGACTAATCGGCTCCCCTTTTTGGGGTTTGGGGTTCAAGCCCGGGCACCCCCCAGCGGGCCAAAAGAAAACCCCCTGCAGTCCCCTCTCTCTTTTCCCCGGGGAGTTGAGAAAAAATCAGGGGATGGGGGTTGGGTTTTGCTTCTGTTTGTCTATGTCCTCTCCCCCGAAGCCGGGAAGGGGTCAAAAATTTGGGTTTTTTGGGCCCGGGCCCCCTTTAGTTGGGACCCAAGGGGGTGGGAAAGGGGAGGGATAAATTTACAAAAATTTAAAATATGACTTTTTCAAAAAACTCCCCCCCCAAAAAGGGAAAAGGGGAAAGGAGTCTCCCCTATTTTCGGGGGAAATTTTGAAACAACAGTATTCTAAACAGGGGGTAAGACAGGGGACAGGTTTCTGGGTCCTGCCGTGGTGGAAGGGACAGAGCGGGAAAGCCCCCCTTCAGCTCTGACCCTTTTGTTTCCCAAAAAGGGGTTTTTTAAAGGTATAGAAAGGAACCTAGGCCCCTTAAAAAGGGGTTGAGGAAGGGTTTCCCTTTTCTTGTTCAATGTCATCACAGAAAAAAATCGGGACAGTTTGTTGAAAGCAAAAAAACCCTATGGATGGGGGAGATCAGGGTGACCCCCCAAATAAACGGGAAAATTCCCCCAAAAGGGGTGTGATTCGCTGCAGAGACCCTAAGGGGTGTCTCAGAGGCAAAAAATTAAAACGGAACTGGCGCCCCAGGGTGGGGAACGGAGGTGCACAGGGTAAAACATCAAAAAAGGGGTGCAGAGAGAGGGGCCCCCCCCAAACCCTTTTTCTGCCCTTCTGAAAACCCTTTTTTTGCCCCCAGCCCAAAATCAAGGTTGGACCGAACCCCGCGCCCGCGGTTTTCCCCCGTCCCCTTGAGTGTTTAAAGGTGCCAGAGGTTTGGGACATGCGAGCCCCGCTTTTTCGGGCGGGAGGTGTGCGGTGTGTGCGGGAAAGGGAAACCCCCTGAGGGGCCGTGCAAAGATCCGGAAAATTGGCTAACTGCGGGGCGCCCAAACCCTCCTCTTCACGAAACTGCCCTTTTTGGGAAATACGGGAAAACCCCAACTACCAAAACGAATTAAAACTGAAAAAAATTTTTCCCCCTTTTTTGGGGCCCGCAGACGGGTTGGGTGGCACAGACGCCCACAAAAACTTCAATGCTTGGGGGCCGTAAAGAAATTACCCCCGGGGTCAGTCTGCTGAAAGCTGAGGGAATTTTTTCTTTTCCAAACCTGCAAGGAAAAACCCGGCCCACTCGGGGGGAAAGCACCCCAACCACCCCCCAACCTAAAGTACTCCCCCGGGTGGGGGAAAAAAAATCCGCCACCCCCCAACTCCCAAAAAGCTTCTACAACATCGCGCTGGGCAGAATTAAAAAACCAGCCCCCCAAAGCCTCGAACCCCCCTTCCATGCCCGTGCGGGCAAGGGTTCCCCCCCCAGTGGAGACGGGGGAGAAAAAAAAAAAGGAAAAACCCCCCACCATCTCCCAAATCCAAACCCTTTCCCTCGCCGGGTTGGCAAGCTCCCGGGCAGGCCCCTGAAAAAAAACAAGTTCAGTGAAACTTCAAAAAAAATTTCACCCCAAATAGAAGCAACTTGGGGAGGAGAGGACCTGTTTTCCCTCTCCTTTTCGCCCTCTGCCCCCTGGATAGTACAATTTTCCCCTTTGGAATATCCGGGACTAAATTCCAACTTTGAGGAGTTACACTTCTGTGTCGATCTAAAAAACCTTCGGTCATGGCCTTCGGGAAACTCAAATTAAAAGCCAGAAGCCCTTTTAAACCTTTGGTTTTAAATTTTCCCTTTAAAAAACCTGCCCCCAAAAACCAACCCACGGTGGACGTCGGGGGGGGTTTTTGCCCTTTCCCTCCAAAACAAAACTCTTTTGTAAAGTCCGGCGCTCTGTCTACCCCCTTCGGGCTGTAGCTGCGAGAGCCCACGTCCACAAGACTATAAACAACTGTTTCTCTTTTTTTCCCTCCTTCTGTCCCGGTTTGTCGTCAGGCCCCTTTTGCGTCTGAAGGAGAATTTCCCCCCCCCTTTTTTTTGCTGTTGGGTGACTTAACACCCCAAAACCCCTTTTTGGGGGTAGGTAAAGTACGTCACCCAGGGGTTTCTGCAAATTTGGGAGGTTTGGTCCTTTCAATTTGGTTTGGGCGTCTGAATGACGGATCTGCAACTTACCTTCCTTTTTCCTCGGGTTCATTTTCCGGGGTTTTGATTTGTGGGTTGTGACCCCTCGCGGGTCCGGACTATGAGGGGGTCGTCCTTAAACACCCTGCACAAAAGTAAACCTTTCCCCCCTGCCCCCTTCTAAAAACCCCGGGAAAAACCCTGAAAAACGTCTCTGTCCCCAAAAACATCAAAATTATAAGAAAGCAAACGGGATCTTTTTGCACCCCTCTTTTTTCTAAAAAATTTTCCAGGACACTGATTTTTTTCAGAGCCCGGGACCCCAGCAGAACCCTCTGACAAAACACTAAATCAAATGTGAAAAAGGGCCCTTATTCCAGGTTTTCCGATAAACTTAAAATCCCAAAAACCCCCGGGTTTTTTGACCGGGGGGGGGCCAAAAAAAATTTTCCCAAAAATTTAAAAAACCCGGGCCAGCGTCAGGTGTACCAAACCTTCGGGTCCCAACGCTCGACCCCATCAAAAACCCCCGGGCCCTAATCTAGCCCAACATTTTTAAAAATTCAGTAAACCGTCGGTCCTGGGAAAGCTTCTGCTCCGGGCTGACATAAAAAAAACTTCCAAAAAAAAAAAGGGTGGAAATTCATTAAGAAAATCAAAGGGAAGAACCCCCTGCCCCCCATTTGTGAACCACAAAATTTTTCCCGGATTCTTAATAACAAGAAAAAGGGCATTGCTAACTGCTTGCTTCAACCATTGAAAAAATTTCCCCCCCTTTTTCTAAAAAATCCCACTTTGTAAAAAACCCAAAGCCCAAAAGGGAAAAACCCACCCTGCAACTTTTCGGCCGACAACAGGGAAGACACAATTTTCCCTTTTCACTTAAACGAGCTGAAATCCCCTTTGCTTTCTTGCAGCGATTCCTCTCCAGGATAGATAAAAATCCATTATCAGCCGTTTTTAAACTTTTTCCGCTAGAAGGCTGAAAATACTGCTACAAGGGCTACAACCATTTTGTGGACTACAGGTTTTTTTTTCCACCCCCTTGGGGAAAGCCCCCATTTTTCCCCTCCCCCAAAACCCGGAAAAGATCTTTCTAATCCATCTAACACCCCCATAGCTTTGACCAGCTGTGTCCCCGTAAACGGGTGGGGAAAATGGTCCAAAGCTAGGGTCCCCGGGGAAATTTGAAACCGATGGCCTTTTGGGGGAAAGAACAGTGTGGTTTTCCCCAAACTCGGGGTACAGGGTTTACCATTTTATTCGTCCCGGAATCTACACTTTGAACGCTTTTTTAAACAGACAGCATCAGTGGCAATTTTTTTTTGACTTTTGGGGAAAGGCCCACGCCCCCCTGGAAGGGCGGGATACTTTTGATTCCCCCCACGATCTGGGTTTTTGGGGGGTCTTCCCTTTCCCCTTTTTATTCAAAATTTTTTGGCAAACGCCCGGTTTTAGGCCGGGGTTTGGGACCACCCTCTCTGAGTCCCCCAGCAGGGTTTGGGGGTTTCCCCAGGGGAGCATACATCCCTGCCCCTTTAGTATTAAGAACAAAAAAAATTGTTCAAAACAGTTCAGCAGGTTCAGACTTTTCCCCATTGTTTTTTGGGTGAATTTTTCTGTCTACGCAACTTGGGAAACCTGTACCCGAGTGTCCAGCGCAGGCTCCAGCTTTTCGAATAAAAAACCATAAGGGGGCGGTGAAAAAGGTTTCACCTTTTTTGCTACAAAAAAACCCATTTATTTACTTCCATAATTTCCGGCATTTTTTTCCCGATCCGGAACTTCAAGTAGGGGAAAACTCCCTTTTTAGCTGTTAAAGAGGGGGAAATTTTGGGAGTCATTTTTGACCAAAAAATTAACTTTTTTCAGGGCCCAAATTTAAAAAACCCAAAAATGCTTTTTCCAAAAAGGCCCCCTGAAAAAATTTTGCGGGGCGTAGCAAAACACCGGGCTGGGGCGCTGATAAGAAAACTTTTTTGCACTTTTAAAAGAGCCCGGTCCGCTCCAAAATGGGGGCTACGGTTGTGCTGTGTTTCGGCTCCGAAGATCAACTTACCTCAAACTCCTTGGGGCCCTACCACCAACAAGGGCTTCGGGCTCCCGTCTTGGGGGCGTTCCCCCACCACCCCTGGTACAGTGTAGCAAAGGCAGGGGAACCCTTTCCCCTCCAACCCCCAGGCAAAACTGTCTTTTAATTTTTACACCGACTTTTCCAAAACCGCAGAATCCTCCTTTACTGGTTTTTGACCTCCTTTCAAAGTAAGTTTGAAAAAAACCCCGAAATGTTTCCCCTTTTTGGGCTTCGTTGCACCTTTACGTCGGAATGCGGGTATAGACCTGGAGTATTTTCCCGTTTTTTCCCAAGTTTCCCCGGATAAACCCCTCCAGGCCCTTTTTCACACCAGAGATTCGTTTTATCTCGCAGTTTTCCCTTTAAGGGTCACAGCTCCGGCGTACAAGGTTTGATGCCCAGCTCTTTTTTCCAAATTCCCCATCCTATAAAAAAGTTTTAAAATGACGGTTCCAATCTGAGGATAGGGCCTGTGCACCTACCCCCTGGGCTCCTTCTCAGATATTGTTGGAAATAAAATCAGAGCTTTGTCTATTCTGCGAACTTAATGCTCTAGTACGGGTTTTGAAGAAATCTCCCTTTTTCGAGGGGACTTTCGGTTCTGTCGGTTTCGCTGTCAGTTTTGGGAGGCCATAGCTGGCCGAAAACCTTGCACCAAATTTTTACTTTTTTTTGGAATTTTTTTAGAAAGTTGAAGGGGGACTTTTTCAACTTTACTCTTTTTGGGGTTCCTGGCATGTTTGGCACGGGGGACAAAGGGTTTGATGTTTACCAAGAACCCCACAAGAGAAAAGTCCAACACTTATACCCCTGCTCAGAGTAAAACCCCAAAATAACGTTATGTGAGAGACCTCGGGCGGGAGGTTTGGGAAACACAGACAATAACAAACTTTTTCAGATCCGCCCCAAAACCCTTTAAAGATTTCCCTCCTCTATCGGGGGTCGTAAAGGGGAAACGGTTCTTCCCGGGCTGCACACCGGCCATTCGTTTTTTAACCCATTCTTACCTTTTAAAGAGTGAAAAAGCCCGTGGTGCTTCCATGTCAACCACTCACAAGAAACATGTTCTTTTAGGTGTTGGGATTTGCACGAGTGAGACAAAAACTTTTACAGCTGAGTCCATGAAGTCCTGTCAGGGAGTCCCCCCTGCGGATCCTTTTTTTTTTGAAAAATTAACATTTTTTATCTATTTGAGATTTTACGGAAAAAGGTTTTTAAAAAAGTTTCTGGTTTGTTTGTAACATGTCATTTTTAAAGGAAAAGGGGTGAAATTTTTTTTTTTTTTTTTTTTTTAAAATGGGAGTTGATTTTAACGTGGTGAAGCCCTGATGTGGCCCCCCTGCGGCCGCTGGGCTATAAGCACATTTTTTTATCTTATCTTTTCTCCTAGACAGGGAGACCCTTTGGCCGGGTGTACTAATCCTCCCCCCCCTTTGGGGTGGGTCAAACAGGGGAGCCCCCCCCTGGGAGTGAAACCCCTGCAGTGCCAGCCTCGTCCCCGGAGTTGAGCTGCAGGGGGGAAGGGTTGGTTTTTCTGTTTGTCGTATATCTCTCCGAAGCCGGAAGGGTCAAGACATTGGTTTTTTGGGCCCCGGCCCCTTAGTTGACTCCAGGGGGGTGGGTAAGGGGGGATGAATTTCAAAAAACTAAAAATGGCTTCTTTAAAAAATATCCCCCCAAAAGGAAGAGGAAGGCAGCATCCCTGTTTCAGGGGATTTCGAAGGTGACAGTGATTCAGATACTGAGGTACGACAAAGGACAGGATTCTGGGCTTCCTGGCTCGTAATGGAAGGACGGAGCAGGAAAGACCCCTTTCAGCTCTGAGCCCTTTTGCTATCCAGAAGGGCTTTCAGGGTTTAGCAGGTGACCCTCAATCCATCAAAAGATTGCGAAATGGCTCATTCCTCATTCAATGTAGAACAAAAAAACAGTCTGAACAGCTGCTGAAGGCAACGAAACTTGTGGACAGGGAGATCAAGGTAACTCCCCACAAACAGCTAAATTCATCGAAAGGCGTGATTCGCTGCCGGGATTTATCTGGTGTCACAGAAGCAGAGATCAAATCGGAGCTGGCGTCCCAGGGTCTGTGTGAGGAGGTGCGCAGGGTGACAGTAAAGAAGGGTGCAGAAAGAGTGGCCACCAATCCCCTCTTTCTGACATTCTGCAACCCTGTGCTGCCTCCGGTCATCAAAGTCGGCTACCTGAATTTTTCGGGTTCAACTGTATGTGCCATCCCCGTTGAGGTTGTTTTAGGTGCCAGAGGTTTGGCCATGTCAGGGACCGCTGTTCTGGGCAGGAGGTGTGTGGTATTTGCTGCAAGGCAACCCATGATGGGCCGTGCAAAGATCCGGCACATTGTGCTAACTGCGGTGGCGACCATCCCTCCTCTTCACGAAACTGTCCTCTTTGGATTCAAGAATTTGTTTATCCCCCTCGGGGGGTTGCGACCTTGTCGTGGTCGGAGGGTTTTGCGTGGCCCAGTGATCCTTTAGGCTCTGCTGGCGGGGGGCATCAATACTTGGAGATAGGCTGTTTTTTTCATACTGCTTCTAGGCCTGAGAGGTGCAGATGCTGTTTGGCCTAAGCGTAACGTGGTAAGGAGTTGATGCCCTGGTAGGGCTTCCCATGTCAGATAGGCTAAGGGTGAGGATCCTGACTAAGAGTAACCCGCCTTTCTCCTTTTCTTGTTTTCTGCCTCCCTTATTTGGCCCTTTTCTATCTTCGTCCCCCCTTCAAGTCTTCTTTTCCACACATCCTTTTCTCTCTTGGGGTCTCCTTAAGATCCGCCGCGTTTGCCGTGCGGTGCGACCTGTGTCGGAGGGGAATGAGATCCTGGTGATTGAGAGGGCCAGCGCTCTCAACACATCACTTTGGCTCGGACCTCTCCTAGACAGGAGTACACTTTGGCCCGGGTGTACTAATCGGCTCCCTTCTTGGGGCTGGGTCAAAACGGGCATTTCTCCCGCTGGCCAAGGTAACCCCTGCAGTGCTCAGCTCTCTGTTCCGGGAGTTGAGCATGATCAGGGGGGATAGGGTTGGTAGGTTTTTGTCTGTTGTATGTCTCTCCTGAACCCTGGAAGGGGTCAAGATAGTGATTCTTGGCCCTGGCCCTTAGTTGGACTCCAAGGTGGGTGGGTAAGGAGAGATGAAATTTTGCCTATAAATATGACTTCCATTAAACATCACCCCCCCAAAAAAAGAAAAGTTCCGTCATTTTCGCAAAGGTCGTCACAGGAGCCCGATGGAGACTCTGTTTTCTGAAAATGAAACAAGGCAGTTGTCAGGATTTTGGTCTTCTTGGTTGATCATGGAAAGTAAGGAGCAGGACAAACCTCTTTCTGCACTAAGCCCGTTTGCAATACAGAAGGGCTTCCAAGGTATTGCTGGAGACCCACAGTCCATAAAGCGACTCAGAAACGGCACCTTTCTCATCCAGTGTAAAAGTAAAAAACAATCAGTGCAGCTGCTGAAAGCTACAAAGCTTGTAGACCGAGAGATCCGGGTGACCCCCCATAAAACAGTGAATTCCTCTAAGGGAGTCATTCGATGCCCAGATCTTAGAGGAGTCTCAGAGGCAGAGATCAAAGCGGAACGGGCATCCCAGGGTTGTGACAGAGGTGCATAGGGTGACAGTGAAAAAAGGTGCAGAAAGAGTGGACACCAACACCCTCTTTCTGACATTCTGCAATCCTGTGCTGCCTCCTGTCATCAAGGTAGGATATCTGAATGTCCGTATACAAATGTATGTTCCGTCTCCAATGCGTTGCTTCAAATGCCAGAAGTTTGGTCATGTCAGAGGACCGCTGTTCTGGGCAGGAGGTTGTGTGGGTGTTTTTGCAAGGCAACCCATGATGGGCCGTGTAAAGACCCGGCGCTTGTGCAAACTGCGGTGGCGACCACCCCTCCTCTTCACGCAACTGCCCTGTCTGGAAACAAGAGTCAACCATCCAAAAGGTAAAAACAGAAAAGAAGATCTCGTTTTTTGAAGCCCGCAGGCAAGTTGTTGGCAGTCAGACGCCAACAGCATCTTCATACGCTTCGGCGGTAAAAAAGTATCGACACGTTCAGTCTGCTGCCAGACTGACGATTTTACTTTCTCTAAACTTTGCCAGGAAGACAGATAAGCTTTGGTGGAAGCAGGTCCACCACCTCCCAACCCACAGTGAATGCCCCTGGTGGAGGCAAAAAATCCGCCACCCCTCAGACTGCCAGCAGTCTACAACATCTGCTGCTGGGCAGATTAAAAACCAGCACCCGCAACTCGAATTCCTCTGTCCAGTGCCCGTGCGGGCAAGGGAGTTAAACCCCAGTGTGGAGATGGTGGAGATGAGGAAGAAACCTCCACCATCTCCCAAATCCAGACCTCCACCATCTCCAAACTCCAGGCCTTTGTCCCCTGCGGGCAAGTCTGCCAGGTCCAAAGACCACCACAGTCCAGTGAAACTAACTAATAAATTCGCTCCATTAGATGCGGACGTTGAAGAGGAGATGACTGATTTCTTTCCTTTTCGCCTCTGCACCATGGATAGTACAATATCCATTGGAATATCCGTGGTCTAAATTCCAACTTCGAGGAGCTGCAGCTTCTGTGTCAGTCTCTAAAACCTTCCGTCGTGGCTCTTCAAGAAACTCAAATTCAAAGCCAGAAGACCTTTACTCTTTCTGGCTTAATATTCTTTCGAAACCTGCACAACCATCCCGTTGGGACTGTCGGGCGGTGTTGCCCTTCTCCTACACAAAACTTTGTTGTATAGTCTGTCATTCTGTCTACCTCCCTTCAGGCTGTAGCTGCGAGAGTCACTCTCCCAAGACTGTGACAATCTGTTCCCTTTATCTCTCACCTTCTGTCCCGGTTTGTCGTCATGGACCTTGTCAGTCTGATAGAAGAACTTCCTCGACCTTTTTTGCTGTTGGGTGACTTTAACGGTCACAATCCTCTTTGGGGTAGTGCCGGTACGTCACCAGAGTCTGCTAATTGAGGATGTCCTTTCAGACTTGGATTTGTGTTGTCTGAACGACGGATCTGCAACTTATCTCCACTCTTCCTCAGGTTCACTTTCGTGTTTAGATTTGTCGGTTTGTGACCCCTCGCTGGTCCTGGACTATGAGTGGTCTGTCCATGACGATCTGCACGGAAAGTGACCATTTCCCTGTCCTTCTACAACCTGTAATAACTGAACACGTCTCTGTCTCTCAGCATCTAAATTATAAGAAAGCAAACTGGGATCTATTTGCAGCCACTGTTTCTAAGGAGTTCCAGGACACTGATTTTTTTCAGAGTCCGGATCCAGCTGAATCCATGACTAACACTATGATCAAATGTGCTAAGGCCTGTATTCCAGTGTCTTCCGATAAACTTCAAATGCCAAAAAACACCCTGGTTCGATTCAGAATGCCAACAAATTTCCAAAGTTAGAAAACGGGCTCAGCGTCAAGTATACCAACGACCTTCGGGTCCCAACGCTCGAGCCCATCAGAAACTCCGTGCTAAATCAAGACACACTTTTAAAATCAGTAAACGTCGGTCCTGGAGAAGCTTCTGCTCCAGGCTGACATCAAAACTTCTAAGAAAAAAGTGTGGAACATCATTAAGAAAATCAAAGGGAAGAACACCTGTCCCACTGTGAACCATCTCAAGTTTTCGGATTATTTAATAACAGAGAAGAAAGCAGTTGCTAATCTGCTTGCTTCAACCATTGAAAAGGAATTCCTCCTCTTCTAATAAATCAGTCACTTTTGTCAAAAACAAAGCCCTAAAAGAAAAATCACCCTGCAACTTTTCATCCGACAACATGGGAAAACTACAATCTTCCTTTCACATTAACGAGCTGAAATCTGCCTTACTCTCTTGCAGCGATTTTCCCCTCCAGGTATAGATGACATTCATTATCAACTATTGAAACATCTTCCGCAAGAAGGTCTGAACATCCTGTTACAGGTATACAACCACGTGTGGACTACAGGTTGCTTTCCACCCTCTTGGCGGAAAGCCCTCATTATTCCCATCCCCAAACCTGGAAAAGATCTTTCTAATCCATCTAACTACCGTCCCATAGCTTTGACCAGCTGTGTCTGTAAATTGATGGAAAAAATGGTCAATGCTAGGCTCATGTGGAAACTCGAAACCGATGGGCCCTTTTTGGGGAAAGAACAGTGTGGTTTCCGCAAACATCGTAGTACAGTTGACCATTTGATTCGTCTGGAATCTACACTTAGGAACGCTTTTTTAAACAGACAGCATGCAGTGGCAATTTTCTTTGACTTGGAGAAGGCCTACGATACCACTGGAAGTCGGGGATACTTCATGATCTCCACGATCTGGGTTTTCGAGGTCATCTTCCGCTTTTTATTCAAAATTTTTTGGCAGAACGACAGTTTCAGGTCCGGGTTGGCACCACTCTCTCTGATGTCCACGAGCAGGAGTTTGGGTGTTCCACAGGGGAGCATACTATCTCCTGCCCTCTTTAGTATTAAGATCAACAACATTGTTCAATCAGTTCAGCAGGGTTCAGACTGCTCATTGTTTGTGGATGATTTTGCTGTCTACGCAACTGGAAGCCTGTACCCGAGTGTCCAGCGCAGGCTCCAGCTTTGCGTAGATTTAAAAACCATCGGTGGGCGGATGAAAACGGTTTCACCTTTTCTGCTACAAAAACCCAGTGTATTCACTTCCATAATTTTCCGTCAGTTTTTTCCAGATCCAGAACTTCAAGTAGGGAAATCTCCCATTCCAGCTGTTAAAGAGGCCAAATTCTGGGAGTCATTTTTTGACCAAAAACTTAACTTTCTCAGCCATATTAAAAACCTCAAAACTGCTTGCCAAAAGGCACTGAATATTCTGCGGTCGTAGCACACACCGATCGGGCGCTGATAAGAAAACTTTGTTGCACCTCTACAGAGCCTGGTCCGTTCCAAATGGACTACGGTTGTGCTGTGTACGGCTCCGCAAGATCATCTTACCTCAAACTCTTGGACCCTATCCACCATCAAGGGCTTCGTCTCTGTCTTGGAGCGTTCCGCACCACCCCTGTGTACAGCCTGTACGCAGAGGCAGGTGAACCTTCACTGTCCAACCGCAGGCTGAAACTGTCTTTGAATTATTACATCCGACTGTTCTCAGAACCGCAGAATCCTGCCTATGACTGTGTTTTGACCCTCCCTTCCAAAGTAAGTTTGAAACAAACCCGAAATGTATTCCCCCGTTTGGGCTTCGTATGCAGCCTCGCGCGCGGAATGCAGGTCTAGACCTGGGAGTAGTTTCCGATTTTTCCAAGTTTCCGGATCACCTCCGTGGACCTTTTTCACACACCAGAGATTCGTTTCGATCTTGCAGCTTTTCGCAAAGAGTCTACCAGCTCTCTGGCGTACAAGGCATTGTATGCTGAGCTCTGTTCGAAATTCCCATCCTATCAAAAAGTTTTCACTGACGGTTCCAAGTCTGAGGATGGAGTGGCCTGTGCAGCCTACTGCCCTGGGGCCCCTTCTCAGATACTGTTGGAACATATACATTCAGATGCTTCTGTCTATTCTGCTGAACTTACTGCTCTGGTTCTGGCTTTGAAGATAATCTCACATTCTTCAAAGAGGGACTTTCTGGTTCTGTCGGATTCGCTGTCAGCTTTGGAGGCCATAGCTGGCCGCAACCTTCAGCATCCAGAACTTTTACTTTTTTTGGAACTTTTTTAGCAAGTTGAAGGCGGACGGTTACAACATTAACTCTTGCTTGGGTTCCTGGCCATGTTGGCATCGCGGGAACGAAATGGTTGATCGTTTAGCCAAGAACGCCACAAGAGAGAAACTGTCCAACACTTATATTCCATGCTCAGATGTGAAACCGAAAATTAACGATTATGTGAGAGACCTCTGGCAGGAGGATTGGAACACACAGCGAATAACAAACTCTTTCAGATCCGTCCAAACCTTAAGGACTTCCTCCCATCCACGTCGGGAGGTCGTAAAGAGGAAACGGTTCTGTGCCGGCTGCACACCGGCCATTCGTATTTTACCCATGCTTACCTTTTTAAAGAGTGAGAAGCTCCGTGGTGCATTCCATGTCATGCGCCACTCACAATGAAACATGTTCTTTTAGAGTGTTGGGACTGCACGTGTGAGACACAAACATTTTACAGCGGAGTCCATGAAGATCCTGTTTCAGGGATGTCCCGCCTGATGTGATCCTTGAGTTTTGAGAGAGATTAACATTTTTCATCTGATTTAAGTTTTTACGGAAGAAAGATTTTTAACAAAGTTTCTGGTGCGTTTGTAGACGATGTCATTTAATGAGATGTATGAAAGTGGTTTTTTTTTTTTTTTTTTTTTTTTAACTGACTGGTGAGTTGATTTTAACGTGGTGACAGCCCTGACATGGCCTTTGCGGTCGGCTGGGCTATAAGCAACATTATCTTATCTTATCTTATCTCCCTCCGGGGTTGCAAACCTTGCCGTGGTCGGAGGGCTTGCGTGGTCCAGTGATCTTTTAGGCTTTTGCTGACGGGGTGGGCATTCAATACTCAGCTAGATGGTTAGTTGTTATGAACGCTTCTAGGCCCGTATAGCCAAGTTGCTGACTGGCCAAGCATTACGTGGTAGGAATGATGCCCTGGTAGGGCTCCCATGTCAGAAAGTTAGTGAGGCCAGAATTAGTAACCCCACCCTTGTTTTGCCTTTATTTGGCCTTTTCTATTTCCCCACCGTTTTTCCCCC
>JAFLJL010005175.1:0-10000 GCA_018398815.1 Conus ventricosus
GCGGCAAAACAACATATAAGCAACTACGAAAACGCGCGCAAACGTATACGCCCCTTCCAATATTCATCTGAACACGTGCTCACACAAGCAGAAAGAAGGGGAGAGGCACGAGTAGAGGGGAGAGTTGTCGATGAACACAATTAAAAAGGAGGAAGGGAGCGGGAGTGGGACAGGGAGCGGGCCGGGACTGCGGTTGGCAATCGTGGGATTTTTGAAGACATCATTGCATCAACACCACAGCTGCTGTTCAAATATTCGCTCAACTGAAAAGAGGCCAACGTTCTAACATTACACACATACACAAACACGCGCGCGCACGCGCACACGCGCGCGCTCGAACACGCGTACATACTCACGCGCACAGCCAAAATTTGTTTAAGCACATACAGACGCGCGCGCGCGCGCGCACACACACACACACACACACACATACATATAAACACGCGCGCGCGCGCGTGCGCGCGCACGCAAACACATACACGCGGGCACACATAATACAAAAAAAAACAACTATGCACACACACACACACACACACACACACTACAAAACATTCAAACACAAATGCACGCTATCACGAGCGCCCACACACACACATACATGCGTCACCACGACGGAGGGGGACCTTGAGGTAGCGCACCGGACTGGTCCAGTCGTGTCGGGAAGAAAACGACCCATCATTGTGCGGTTTTTGTCGAGAAAATTAAAAGACAGTGTCCTTGCGAATAGGAAAAATCAAAAATAAGGGTGTTTCTGTGGATGAAGATCTGACCCCTGCCAACTACAAGATGTCGCGGGGAGGCATACAGACATTCGTACACGCTTGCCACCTGGTCCTCGCAAGGAAAAGTGTTTGCAAAACTTAAAAACAATAAAACTGTGCGACTGAAATATGGGGATAACATTGACGAGCTTTTCAGAAAGGAAATGCTGTTGGACCTTAATATGTGGATTCAACGTTTAAGATAAGTATGTTGATTTTGTTTGTGTTTTCCTTTGCCCTTCCCTCTCTCTTCCTTTTTGTTACCACGAGGGATGAGACTATGTAAAAATGAAATGTACTTTTGATATAATGCAGCTTCAGTTAACGGTTGGTTCTAAATTGTGCCCCAAAATGGTCAACCTTTTTGGTTACTTTCATGTTGATTTTTCGCAAAATCTAAGAGACAGTGCTGGTTTTTTTTTTTTTTTGTGAGCTCAAGATTTGAAGAGACCGGCCGGCAGGATAGGATACGTGGTTTGTAATATTACTTGTATGTATATGTACTTGTATGTATATGTACTTGTATGTATATGTACGTGTATGTATATGTTATTAACGCAAAAAAAAATGAACAACCTAATTTGGGGGAAATCACCCGTAACTTGGGGGGGACAACCTAACTTGGGGAGGCGCCAGTCAATTTTGTTCGACCTAAGTCAAACCTCAAACATTCTAGGCGTCAGAAAGAACGCGCCCAAATGTCGGGACCGGCCATTATGCTAGTGAGAGGTGTCACCGAGAACAGTCCCGACCACCTAGACTGACTAGGCGCTTGACCGACACCGCGATGGACTGCCCCAACGGACCCAGTACATGGGCCAGCCTTATCCGGCCACTTTGTGAACCAGCGTCATTGTCAGTTTAGACATCGTGACGCCACTCCAGAACTCAGCTGGCATTTAGAGTACCAGTGGCCACACGCACCAGTTAAATAGGAAAGGGGGAAGGTATGGTGTGGGGGTTGAAATCGGGCTAATCATTAAATGACCAATTGACCACCACAGAGAGTACGGCTGTAGCATGACTGGCATGATTTGACTGTCCAAATGGAATTAGAGGGAGATAACTTCGGTTGTCAGGGGGAAAAATACTGACCAATGGTACTGGGCCCTGGGACACGGGGTTAGAGCATAAAGGAAATACGTGAGTGAGAGAGTGGGGGAGTAGGAAAACAAACGGACAGAGAGAGAGGGAGAAGTCCGGGAATAGCTCCGCGCTACAGAAGGCAGGGAGATGAAGAGGAAACGAGGGTAGAGAGAGAGAGGGAGAAGTTCCGGAGAGTAGGCTCACGCCTACAGGAAGGCAGGGAGATGAGAACGAACAGAGTCAGAGAGAT
Source organism: Conus ventricosus (assembly GCA_018398815.1). NCBI lineage: Eukaryota > Metazoa > Mollusca > Gastropoda > Neogastropoda > Conidae > Conus > Conus ventricosus. The sequence continues at coordinate 2,098 of JAFLJL010005175.1, forward strand.
GAGGAGTTTAGGCGTATCTCCTTGCACGAGGAAAAGCAGAGAGATGAAGAGAGGGAGAAGGAGGGAAGAACGAACCGAGACAGAGAGAGGGAGAGGTTCTAGGTCTGCTTGAGAGGACAGCAGAAGATTGAGGGAGGAGAAAGAGATATAAACCAAGTTGAGAGATTAGCATGAGGATAGTCCTGCTGAGGAAGGACTGAGGAGAGATGTGGGAAGAGAGAAAGAGTTGCTAATTTTATGAAGAAGAAAAAGAAAGAAATGACAAAAGAAAAGAAAAGCACCCATGTCCATTTGATAAGAGCAGACCTAAGAGAGAGAGAAGAGAGAAGTGAATGCGTTTTTAATGCAGGAAGAAAGAAGGGAGAACAGATCGATGTTTGATAGTCACTGTTTCTACCCTAACCGGGGGTTTCGACCTCATCCCTGGCAGCGCACTTCCGCCAACAGAACCCACAGACCAACCCAACAGTCTCTCCGGACCAGGCGCCATCAGAACCAACACCAGTGCCGGCAGTTTGTGTCGTGTTGTGATAGTGACAGTGAAAAGAAAAAAGAAAAGAAAAGAAAAGACAGTGATTCGTGAATAGTTAAGATCACCTGGCCAGGTAAAGTAGAAATCTATTTCTACCCGGGTTAGTTAATGATGTTTAGATAAAGGATTTTGTGAAGTTCAAGGAAAGAGAGATGTTTTTATTGTTGTTTATTCTATATGCATTGATGTTCTTTCTATGATCATGTATAGTAAAGATTATAACTTTACTAGTGGTATGATGTGACGAATGCATGATATATAATGAGATTCTAAGCAAGCTGTGATGTGTTTGGGCTGTGCGCTAAGTCCTTCTCCACTGACATCACCCGAGGTTGACAATTTATTGCGAGCCTGCTCAGGATATTCGCCATTTATTAGATATTGTTCAACTTCTCAGAGAGGAAGCTGGGTGGGATTCAAGTGTTGTAATCCAAGACAAGGGGTTTGTCTTACTGAATGTTCCCAAGAGAGTTAAATACTAGGCTTGGCATTGCTTCCAAGATTGTTAATACTAGGCTTGGCAGTTCAGCCCCAGAAGTGACTCATTTCGCACAGATTTTCCGATAATTCGCTCGTCATAGGTGGGTCAGCGCTGGGCGTCTTATAAAAACTAACTACGTTGTCCAAGCTAATTAATCATCATAGGATTGTGCTATTTACGTCCACCGTGTCGGAAACAACCAGTTTGGCTGTCTCGTTAGTAATAAAATCCTTGTTCAAAAAAAAAAAGAGATTAATGGCGGAAGAAAAGAACACCCCTAGTGAACACAATTAAGGTGAGTGGTACGAAGAAGGAGTTTGCTGAATTGATAAGAGCTAGTTATGAAAGAACAGATTTTGTCAGGTTGCGGCCCTGAGCTAACCATACATTTGAAAGAGAGACAGCCAGAGACAGCAGGGAGTTGTTGAAGTTCGCAGAGGTGTATAGAAGGCACGTTTGGGCACTAAGGTGCAGGAGAAACAGTGCTAGGCACAGTGAGAAGAGTGCAAGGAGACCAGGGGAGTTTTCTGCAAAGTCTGCAAACCCAGTGGTGGGGCAGAAGGAAGGGCAAAGGAAATTAGGTGTTTCATTTGTCACAAGAAGGGACATGTGGCGAGGGATTGTCGCATGAGTTCCAGAAGGCAGCAGCCTTGCAAGAGGTGGATAAGGTCGTCAAGGGAAACGACCTGCAGTGGAACCAAAAGGGGATTCAGTCTGAAGAGGGTGGAGTGCAGCCTATGGCTAGCACTGGACAGCAGTCAGTGTCAGGGATGGAGGGCACTAGGCTGAGTGGTTCGTTACCAGTGGAAGAAGGGTGGATTGGCCAGCAAGGGTGAAAGTGTTACGAGACACTGGTTGTTCATGCGGGGTAGTACGGACAACGCTGTCGATCAAGGGGATTTGGCAGGGCAAATCCAGACCTGTACTCTAATCGATGGCACTGTGAGGGAGTTTCCAGTTGCTAAGATAGAAGTACGTACCCTTTACTTCTCAGGCGCGTTGTCTGCGTTGGTAATGGAGAAACCCCTTCACGATTTGATCATTGGAAATATTCCGGGTGCAAAGGATCCAGGGGATCCTGAGTTGTTGACTGCTACAGGGGCAGCAGTTCAACACGGAGCAAGAAGGAGGAAAAGGTTGTTAAACCGTTAGTTGTTCCAGGAAGGAAGTCGGGCATAGATGTGTCGCCTGATGAGTTTAGGGCAGCACAGGAACAAGACCCTTCGCTCGTGAAGTCTTGGGAGTTGGCAAGAGGTGGAGAGAAACAGGAGGTTAGAGGAGGTGAGACAGAATTTCTTGTGAAAGGCGGCTGTTGTACCGAGTGTTCACCAAGGGGAAGACAGGTGAGGTGACCACTCAGTTAGAGGTACCAGCATGTTATCGTGACACTGTCATGTCAGTGGTCACGAGTCGCTCATGGCGAGTCATCTCGGCCCCGGGTAAAACGGCTGACCGAGTCTTTGATGATTTTCATAGGCGCAGCAGCAATCATTGATGGGGTGAAAGAGACCCAGCAGAAAAGGGAGATTTTGTTGCCTAAGTTTCCAGAAGAGTCATACAGGGATGTGTCACTGTATGAAGGGCTAGACAGTAGGAGTTCCTAGTTTTGTTGTCGGAGGCGACACAAAGCAGCCAGAAAGGGAAAGGTGGAGAAGATGATGAATTCAAGAGACCAAAGACCAAAACAGAAGTCAGGAGTCTGCTAGGTTTTATTGGGTTCTATAGGGAGTTTGTCCCAAATTTTGCTGCAATCACGAGTCCTCTCAGTGATTTGGTCAAGGCAGGGAAACCGGCAGTGGTCGAGTGGTCAGACGCTGCAGAGCAAGCACTGCAGACGGTGTTGGAAAGACTAGGTTCCCGTCCCATCTTGAAGCTACCAGATATGTCCAAAACCATTTTTGTTGCGGACAGATGCATCAGGTGGTGGATAGGTGCAGTATTGTTGCAGGAGCATGAAGAGGTCGAGTTTCCTGTGAGATATGCTAGCAGGAAGTTGACAAAGTGTGAAGAAGGGTACGCAACGTGGAGAAGAGTGTTTAGCTGTTGTGTGGGCCGTGCAGAATTCCACAAATACTTGTATGGGAAAGAGTTCGTGATCGAGACGGATCATCAACCACTCAAATTCCTGCAGGAGCGCAGTTGAAAAACAGCAGAGTTCTGCGTTGGGCAATGGCACTGCAGCCCTACAGGTATCGAGTGCAGTACATTCCCGGTCGACAGAATGTCGGAGCTGACTATTTAAGTCGTGTAGTCTAGCAAGCTGCAACTCAGAGGAAGTCAGTCATATCCGGGTGCTTGATTGATAATATGTGTTGATTCCAGTTATGTTGATTGGATATGGGTTCATTCCCAGTTGGCTATGTTCATATTTTTTTTGTGTGTGAGACTTGTTCATATTTTCTTTGTGAGACTTGTTCATGTGGATGTAGTTATGCTTGGAGCATACAGTCGCTTGTGTAGTGATGCATTATTTGCAACGAGTGAGGATGGAGATTCCTCAGTGAAGTGTCATGGATCGTGATCATATTATATTGTGCTTTTCTAATCATGTGAAGAGAAGATGTGCAATCCGCAGGTAGGGGAATTGCATAAGTGCGCACTGGAGGTCGTTATAAAATGAGTTGCAAATAACGCAAGTGGCGCCACGTCAATGATAACTCATTGGAGTGTACTTCTCCTAATGATTTATTTTATAACATATGAAGTTGTTGTAAAGTATTTTTTTTAAACTTTGCGCGTGTACGCTGTGTGTCAGCATATTCGGTTGTTGTCTTTTTTGTACCGTTGTTTTGGGACAATGCGGAGCATAGTCTTTTGCAAGGGGGTAATTGTCACGGTCAAAATTCAAACTAACCAAATTCGTAGGTCAATCGCCACCAGCCAGTTGGACCTAAGCCCTAACTCAAACATTCTAGGCGTCAGGAAGACGGGCCCATAGGTCGGGGCGCAAAGTATGCTTAGTGGAGAGGTTTCAACCCGAGACAGTCCGACCCACTAGACTGACTAAGCGGCTTTGACCGACGCCTCGATGTCTGCCCAGACGGTACCTCAGTCCTGGGGGTCCAGCCTTATCCGAGCCCCCTTTGTGAACCAGCGTCATTGTCAGTTTAGGACTCGTGACGCCACCCAGACTCAGGCTGGCACTTTAGGAGTGACCAGTGTCCACACGGCACCAGTTAAGTAGGAAAGGGGTAAGAGTAGAGTGTGGTGGGGGGTGAAATCTGGTAATCAATTAAATGACCAATTGACCACCACAGAGGTAAGGCGTGTAGGCTTGAATGGCATGATTTGAATGTCCTATGGAATTAGAGGGGAGATAACTGTTGTCAGGGGTAAAAATATGACCAATGGTATGGCCCTTGGTCACGGGGTTAGAGCATAAAGGAATACGTGAGGAGAGAGAGGGGGAGGAAGAAAAACGAACTGAGAGAGAGAGAGAGGGAGCAAGTTCGGGAGGAGAGTAGGCTCTCGCCTACAGGGGGGGGGGGGAAAGGCAGGGAGATGAGAACGAGGAAGTGAAAGAGAGAACGAGGAGAAGAGAACGAAGTGAGAGAGACAGTAGGAGGGAGAGGTTTAGGTCTGCTTGAGAGAAAAGAGAGAGATGAGGGGAGGGAAAAAGAGAAGAGAACCAAGTTGAGAGATTAGCATGAGATAGTCTGCAGAGGAAGGATGAGGAGAGATGTGGAGTGAGAGAAAGAGTTGTAATTTATGCAGAAGTAAAGAAAGAAAAGAAAAAGAAAAGAAAAGCAACCATGTCCATTTGATAAGAGCAGGCATAGAAAAGAGAGAGAGAGAGAGGAGAGAGAGTGCAATGCGTTAATGCAGGAAGGAAAGAAAGGAGAACAGATCGATGGTTGATATTCACTGTTCTACCCTAACCGGGGTTCGACCTCTTCCCTGGCAGCGGTCACTTTCGCCATGCCAGAACCACAGACCAACGACAACAGTCTCACCTGGACCAGCGGCATCAGACCAACACCAGTGCCGGCGGTTGTGTCGTGTTGTGAAAAGTGACAGTGGAAAAGAAAAAGAAAAGAAAAGGAAAAGACAGTGATTCGTTGACTTAGTTAAGAATCACCTGGCCAGGGTAAATAGAATCTGTTTATTTTCCCGGGTTAGTTAATGATGTTTAGATAAAGATTTTTGTGGAAGTCAAGGAAAGACGAGATTGTTTTATTTTGTTTGATTCTATATGCATTAATGTTCTTTCTATGATCATGTATAGTAAAGTTATAGACTTTTCTTGTGGTTTGATGTGGACGAGTGGCTTGATACATGAATGAGGTTGGTAAGCAAGCTGTGAGTGTGATTGGGCTGTGCGTAGTCCATTCCTCACTGACATTACACCGAGGTTGGTCAAACCCCCCCCCCCCCCCACTCCGTTCGTCCCAGATCACTCATCCGGTGAGGTCTTTGAGGGTATGGTCCAAAAACATCCATCAGTGTCCCTTTTCGCTCTCTGTCGCACAGGGAGGGTGTCTTGGGTATAAGCGCCTATCTATATTCAATCCATGCGGGAGAGGGGTGAGTACGGTAGGTGTGGTGTGTGTGGGGGGGGGGGGGGGGGGTTGTTCAGGTGTATGCCTTAAATTGGTCAGCTGGGAAGGGGCTGGTCTTGTATAGCAGGGTGAAGAGTAGTTCTGGTTCCAGAAATACGCAAACGCACACGCACGCACACACACACACACACACACACACACACACACACACACACACACACACACACACACACACACACACACACGCACGCACGCACGCACGCACGCACGCACGCACGCACGCACGCACGCAGCACGTACGCGCACGCACACACACACACCACACAACACACACACACCACACACACACACACACACACACACACACACACACACACATTCAGGTACAATGTGCTTTGACTGGTAAGGAATAATCGTTTGGGGCACTTAGAGAATTGTGAAGGAGGTGAGTGATTTGGAAACAAATGGGGGTGGGGATAGGGACGGGGGTGGGGGGTCTGGATTTGCTCCCAGGGAAGGTAAGCTCAGCCCCACTGGGGGTGATTTTGGGAGCGGGGTGATTATCATACCTTACACCGGGTAAGTCAAGGCCAGGACTGGCGACAACTTGGCTTTTCATCACGGTGAAGGGTCGAAATAGCTCAGTGGTAGAGCGCCGGACTCGTAATCTTGGAGTTGCGGGTTCGAATCTCCGCCGGGCCGTTTCGGTACAGGGGGATTTTTCCGGTACAGGGGGATTTTTCCCTCGGAGTTAATATTGGTTCTGACTCCATTTCCCATACAGTCCTTCGAATGTGACTATAAACCGAGGTTCCGTGTGTGAACGCACACATAACATCTTGCACACACGTAAAATCCCATCATCAACTTTCGGAAAAGAAGGCCAGTTTGGCCGTTGGTATGGATGACACGTTACACATAGCATGCACCTTCCCCGAAGATGGAGTATGGCTGCCTTAATGGCGGGATTAAAAAAAAACGGTCATCGGGATTAACCCTTGCCTGTCTAGACAGGGAGTGTCTGCAGGAGTGTCAGCCTGCGTACACACACACACAAAAAAAAAAAAAAAAAAAAAAATTACGGTGAATACATACCACCGTGACACCAACCAAGACAGAAGACAAAAAGCCGATTTAAAAAAAAATGCAAATAAAAAGGGAAGATAATTGTTGTCCCAAGCCATAACTCTTCGGGTCCGCTTCAGTGCTTAAGGGAATAGTAATAAGAAGAAAAAGATACACCCGAAAGTGCGGATGGGACCCAGAGAAGCACTGTCCTCAACTGCCGAACAAACCAGTCCTGCATGCAATCCTGCATCACCCTTGGAAACCTGCGCTGTGTTCACATAGGGTGCAGACACCCACAGGGCATTGTATTAATTAAGACGTCACGGAACATAATCGCTCCCTGGCAGATGCCATTCCGTAATGGCCACTGGATGTGATACGACAGAACCTCCACGGGATTGTTCCCATGGGTGTACCAGCCCCTATTTCATGACTGCAGAGCACACGGAAGAAAAACGTCACAGTCAAGCAACTGCCGCGAGCATCCCGCAGCCTCACTCGTTGCTGTTCCGCTGACAGGTGAAGACAGTACAACTCCAGACACGGCCCAGCTTTAGCTCGATAAAGTCCATATAAAACTAGTCAAAATCAGACTGTGATGTAGAGACTTGATGCTCGCCCCGTCTAGTGTGTGAAAAGGGGATATTATGATTTAATTATAAACATTGGTATTCGCCTCCATAGGGTGTATGGAAGGAAACACCATGACATGTTTCTAAACTCAAACAATCGCCCCTTTGATGACGTGTGAAATGGAATATTACGACACTTTTACAAACACTGACATTCTCCCCCAATGGTTTATGTCATGGACTGTTGCGACATACTCATAAACTTCAGGACCCGCCCCGTTTGATATGTGAAATGGACTGTTAGGACATACTTCTGACAATGACAATTCGCCTTGTATGATGTGTGAAAAAACCCAGTTACAATACATTTTTAAAATAGTAACGTTCGCTTCGTATCTTGAGTAAAATGGACAATTACAACATACATATGAACACGGACATCCTTGTATCATATGTGAAACGGATAATTTCGACATCATTAGGTACACTATCATTCGCTCTGTATGATGTGCAAAATGGACAATTATGGCATATTCATAAACACTGATATTCTGTCCGTATGGTGTGTGAAACGGATAATTATGACACATTCATACACACTGATATTCTGTCCGTATGGTATGTGAAACGGACAATTATGACACATTCATACACACTGATATTCTGTCCGTATGGTGTGTGAAACGGACAATTATGACACATTCCTATACACTGATATTCTGTCCGTATGGTGTGTGAAACGGACAATTAT
>JAFLJL010005176.1:2500-14845 GCA_018398815.1 Conus ventricosus
AACTCGCCCGTCTTGCTGAGGGCTCAAAAAATACAGCGTGAAGCAGAGTTAGCTGTCGCCTTGTTGTCTCCTGGTGGGGACGGTAAACAGTGGAGGTTGCTGTAGCCTCGGAGCCGACGACGAGAAGAATTGTCTCCCGTGTGGGGACGGTCGACAGCAAGACGTGTCAGCTGTTGGAGCCTAGACAGGGAGCTGCCAGACAACGGGGGTTGTTGCAGCCAGAGAAGACCTGTGGGAGAGGCCAACAGGAGCCCTTTCCGTGAGAGGTGCGAAGTGTGGTGGAGTCCGGGAGACTCAGTGTGAGGGTGCGACTCAAGCTACGTTGCCAGTGTCCCCCAACTGGGATTTGGCCAATCGGGAGGACACAACGGTGTGGCAGCTTCAGCTCGTAGTCGCACAGTGGGATGAGAGAAACTGACGGTCAACCAAGGAATGCTGGCAAGTTATGGACGCTTTATTGCTCTTAAGTTATAAGTGTGCAAACGGAATAGTGGAATATTGTCTTTCCTGGTTAATGAAGAGTAATTGAAGGAAAGGGGATGCGATTTATGAGTTGTCTGTATGATGTTTACATTGTTGTATGATACAGATAGTTGTGTTGTGTAGTGATGGGTGGGGGCTCGAGTCAAGTTTAAATAAAGTTGATTATTTTCTATGAAATGTTATTGGTTTCCCGTCACCTTTGTGCGGGCCCGATGTGATGACAGAGTGCGTGTGCCTATGCGAGAGCGCATTTGGTTGTGAAAGCGTAAATACTTCTGTCTATAACCCCCTGCATCCCTGAATATGAAAATCATATTTTAATAACGAGGGGGAGCGTCGGAGACCCGTCACAAATTGGGAGCTCGTCCGGGATGAACATAAATGAGCCATAAGTGATTTTGATTCTGGGTTTTGTTCAATTGCAAGGATTTGAAATTTGTCGTGATTGGGGAAACCTAGATTTTTTTCTTACCTGGAAAGACGTTAGTCATGTGTTTGATTGTTTTGATTTTTTTTTCATCACTGGCCTTGTATTTGAACTTGCTTGATTTGGTTGCTGTTGAGGTTGATTGTGTGTAGCACAACTATTTGATCGCTTATTTTACAAGTGATCGTGTGGATATCTCGCTTTGTTACTGTGGTTGTATTAACTAGCTGATCGAGGTTAGATAGCTTCAGAATGTCGACTGAAGAGGGTGCTGAGACAATGGGTCCGCTGAAAAAGATGGACCTCATAGAAGAAGGAAAATCTTTAGGACTAAAGGTCCGGAACTGAAGGCATATGTAAAATGAGAACGGGCCCCGTGTAATCGAGGCTCAGAAAATACAAAGGGAGCGGGAAGAACAGAGAGAAAAGAAAAAAGGTGAAAAAGAGGAGAGAGAAAGAGAACGGGAAAAAGAGGAGAGAGAAAGAGAACGGGAAAAAGAGAGAAAAGAAAGAGAACGGAAAAAGAGGAGAGAGAAAGAGAACGGGAAAAAGAGAGAGAGAAAGGGAACGGGAAAAAGAGGAGAGAGAAAGGGAACGGGAAAAAGAGAGAGAGAGAAAGAGAAGGGGAAAAGGAGGAGAGAGAACGGGAAAGAGAGGAGAGAGAAAGGGAACGGAAAAAGAGGAGAGAGAAAGAGAACGGGAAAAGGAGGAGAGAGAAGGGGAAAGAGAGGAGAGAGAAAGAGAACGGAAAGAGAGGAAAGAGAAAGAAGGGAGATAAGGCAGTTTGAGTTAGAAAAATTAAAATTGGAGAAAGAACGGGACGGGGACGCAAAACCTCAAGTGAACTTTGCACCACATGTCAGTCCCTTGATCAATATGCCAAGGTTCGATGATAATCCGGACCATTTAGAGGATTTCATTTCGCAATTTGAAAGGATTGCCAAAGATCAGGGCTTACCCGAAGAACGGTGGGCCACAAATTTGTCTGCGCTGCTGACACCCCAAAGCTAGGGAATGCTTTTTTCTGCTTGCCACCGGAAAAACAGACAGATTATGAGTCGGTGCGCGATGCTTTGTTTCAAGGTATCAAGTAACCGCCGATAGATATAGGAAATTGTTCAGAGAAACCGTTCGTAAATCAGGTGAGACGCACGTACAGTTCCTTATATCGGCTTAGGGCTCTCTTTGACAAAGGGAAAAGGGTTAGGAAACATCGAGCAAACTTTTGAATCTTTGAGGGAGGAGATCGTTAAGGAGCAAATTCTCTCCACTTGTCGGAAGGATCTCACTGTGTTCTTGGGCAAAAGAGAATTAGGAAGTTTAGGGGAGTTAGTGAAAGTTGCAGACGGGTATGAATCTGCCCATGATCAGCGAAATGGATAAAGGGATCGAACCATCGACCCGTAATGCCCAGACCACACAGTCAGGGAGTGATTCGCCGACCCCCCACAAACAGGGGGCGAGACCACAGTTAGAAACGCATCTAAGTCCCAAGGCAACAGTGGGACTCAAGAGAATGTTAGAGTGAAACGCACATGTTTTAAGTGTGGGCGAGAGGGTCAAAACACCAAGGATGTAGCGGACTGCGAATACATTCCGTTGTTGCCGTTGATACAATTCAACAGGAAGGCAGGGTGCCACCACCAGCTACTAGGGCAGTAGTAAACGGGAAGCCGGGTGACCTGCTTATAGACACAGACTGACTCTAGGGGCAATGGTAGAGCCCGGTTTTGTGAGAGAGACAGACTATACCGGGAAACCACCTGCGTGCGATATGCAGATGGAAGAATTAATGGGCTACCTTTGGCCCGTGTCAGAGTAGAGTCAGAGTTTTTCAGGAGTACTCTCACTGCAGCAGTGCAAAACAATCGTCCCTATCCAGCTTTGTTAGGGGAGGTATATCACCCCGAAGCCTAACCAGGCTGCTAGTCAAGTGGGGAAAGCGAGGGCAGTGCAGGGTAGGAAGGTAAACAGAAAGCAGGTGGAGTGCACAGGCCCGCTAGCAGTAGAGCTAGTGTAGGCCATGAAGGTGGCCATGGTGGTGGCAATGGACCATGAAATAGGCCGTAGTGGCAGTGCCGTAGGCCATGGTGGCCATAGTGGTGGTTCAAAAAGTTGTGGCGTTGCCATGGTAGTCAGAAATGTAGGAGCCACGGTGGCGGACCTCAGGGTCGGGCCAACATGGACCACAGAGTAACTGGAACCAGCAGCTGGGTTGGGACCAGGGAGGCAGTAATAATGCATGGCAAGAAGGTCAAGGAGACCAGCTATCGTTAGGAAATGCCAAGAATAGTCAGCTCACAGGAGCAGACGAGCCAGTGTTGGAAAAAGGAGACGAAAATAAGGCTCATCAAGTAGTGGGCATAGGCCACGGGTGGATTCGAACCAAGGAATTTCCACAGAGAGAAGGAAAATGGGTTCGGATAAGATGAGTGAGGGATCATCTCATAACATTTGAAAAGGGAGATGATCGTCGTCGCAGTGCAGGGGTGCGACAGGCTAGAAGGATCGCGCAGATTTTCACGCGCTCCTTTAAGGACTAAACTGTGTGAAGGGTGTGCTGACTCTCTTGTAAAGCCTGGAACGCGCAAATTATCTGCCCCAGTACTATTGGCGAGCCACAAACGGCGGTCAAGATTGAGAGGGGCAGGAGTAGGTCAAGGTTGGAGTAATGCCTCCTGGGTGTTGCTGTGTAGTGTGAACAACAGAAGTAGAACAATGGTAGGAGCAATGCCTAGGGGCTGCTGTTGTGGTGGTAGTGTGAGCAGTCATCTGTTACGGTCAGCGACCGTGTAAATAATGTAGCTGGCTGGTTGTGTTATTTTGATTGGCGTGCCCATCGTGGGGTGGTTGAGTCTTTGTTTCATTTGTTGTTTTAATTTTTTGATTAATGTTATCATTGATGTTGCTTTTGTTCATTGTCATTATGGTTGAGTGCATGCTCGTGTGTTATGATTTATGATTTTCGGGTTGATATCTTGTTTGCTTATGTTGTCTTGTTCACTGATCGGTAAAGTGTGAAAATGTCTTATTTTGTGACATCATGATAAGTGGTCGATTTGCATATTGTGTGTGAGACCATGTGAGCAGATTGTGGCCACACGCCTGAATTTGATTTTGATGTTACGTAGGCTGGGCCACACGCCTGGAATTGAATTTGTCCTTGTGGATTGTGGCCACACCGCCTGAATTTGATTTGATGTGAAGTAGGCTGGCCACACACCGGAATTTGAATCTTGTGTTAATCATGGTTGTGCTGTATTAGAAGTGAATGGAATGATTAATCAACATGTATGGACATGCTGATAGCTAACGTTATAGAGAGAGTTCTTGATTATAATGTGAGCCAGTTTATGACTGAGTGATTCAATAGACTATCTGACTGATTTATTGTTTTTAATTGGTACATTATCCATGTTGGAGATGTTGATGGAAGTGATGGGTTTTAAAACATGGAGGTAGTACTGTTATATCGACCCATGCAACTGAGTTTGTTTTATCCGATTGGAACATTCGTCCTGGAGAAAATGTTGATTGGAACAACATTCTTAGTACGGGGGTGTAATGAGTCGGCCGAATGTTCTCGAGCATTTAACAAATTAAGGTAGTTGCTGTTGTTGAGAGCACGTTTCCTTGGGTCTTCAAGTGTGCGAATTCAGGCATCACCAGGGGGGATACCCCGAGTCGTATACTGAAGGAGGGAGAGTGCTGGGAAGTGTTTCGCATGTCCGAGGGATAGTGACAAGGAGTTGGCAACCTGCCAGTCCTGGGTAGAGAAGAGTTCCACTTTGAGCACTGGCTATTCACTGGCTCTCCCGTGGGCCTGAAAGGAAGGCGATCGTGTCAGGTGACCGTCACGGGTAGGTGACCGTCAGCCTGCCAGCAGAGTACAGCGACCATTCAGTCGTCCCTGTTCTGAGGAAGGAATGGAAGGCTGCGGCCTATCGAGTGGTTTGCGCCTTGTATGTCTATAGAGGTAGTAAATACTTGAAGCATCAGTCATGGCTGGTAGAGAGGGCCAGGCTGTTAGTTCAATGGGTAGCTTGGGGAATCGAACATGAGTTTGAATAGGAGGTTATGCATTAACCACTGGGTGCCCAAGTCTTTGTTGGCGCTAGCAGCTGTGGTGTGTTGTATGTGTAGGTGAAGTGATTCCATTGGTGGGAAAAAAAATAACTTGGGATTTATTGGTACAAATCGTGTGATGTGTGTGTGCCAGTGATTCCATTGGTTGAGCCAGTTTAAACTCGGTTCTCTCTTTCTTTGAGAACGAATATAAGGTCTTGGAAAACCCGGAAGTGTGGTGACTCACTTAAGGGAAAGTGAACTCGCCCGTCTTGCTGAGGCTCAAGAAAATACAGCGTGAAGCAGAGGTTAGCTGTCGCCTTGTTGTCTCCTGGGTGGGGACGTAAGACAGTGGAGGTTGCTGTAGCCTCGAGCCGACGACGAGAAGAATTGTCTCCCGTGTGGGGACGGTCGACAGCAAGACGTGTCAGCTGTTGGAGCCTAGACAGGGAGCTGCCAGACAACGGTGGGGTTTGCAGCCAGAGAAGACCTGTGGGAGAGGCCAACAGGAGCCCTTTCCGTGGAGAGGGCGAAGTGTGGTGGAGTCCGGGAGACTCAGTGTGAGGTGCGACTCAAGCTACGTTGCCATGTCCCCCAACTGGAATTTGGGGCCCAATCGGGAGGACACAACGGTGTGGCAGCTTCAGCTCGTAGTCGCACAGTGGGGTGAGAGAAACTGACGGTCAACCAAGGAATGCTGGCAAGTTATGGACGCTTTATTGCTCTTAAGTTTATAAGTGTGCAAACGGAATAGTGGAATATTGTCTTTCCTGGTTAATGAAGAGTAATTGAAGGGAAAAGGGATGCGATTTATGAGATTGTCTGTATGATGTTTACATTGTTGTATGATACAGATAGTTGTGTTGTGTAGTGACGGGTGGGGGGCTCGAGTCAAGTTAAATAAAGTTGATTATTTCTATGAAATGTTATTGGTTTCCCGTCACCTTGTGCGGGCCGATGTGAGTGACAGAGTGCGTGTGCCTATGCGAGAGCGCATTTGGTTGTGAAAGCGTAAATACTTCTGTCTATAACCCCTGCATCCCTGAAATATGAAAATCATATTTTAATAACGAGGGGGAGCGTCGAGACCCGTCACACAGTCTTATTGAGTAAATCAATATCTCTCTCTCTCTCTCCTCTCTCTCTCTCTCTCTCATCTCTCTCTCTCTCTCTCTCTCTCCCCCCCTCTGTTTTCTCTCTCTCTCTCTCTGTCCCCCTCTCTGTCTCTCTCTCTCTCTCTCTCTCTCTCTCTGAGGATATGCGGTGCCCATTTGTAAGAATAGAGAAGATGAGCTACATTTTTCTTTCGATGCGAAGCTTATGCATTACTTAGAGATAAATATAAAACCAAAGCATTTAAAGGTTAACTGGTCAACCGAGGTAAAGTGCCGACATTTATTGTGTAGTGAGGAAATCAGAGTCATTCGTGATGTAGCTATGTATATTTTTTATGCACCGAGGCACAGGGAAGAACATATTATCATGGCTACAAATTTTTAAGTTGATTCCTATCATCCATCTGTTGGATAGCCACTACATTGTTTACGTCTACCTATGTTTACAGGCAGGAGGCCTAACATTAAAACATTGTCATTGTCATTGTCATTCTCTCTCTCTCTCTCTCTCTCTCTTCCTCTCTCTCTCTCACTCTCTCTCTCTCTCTCTCCTCTCTCTCTCTCTCCTCTCTCTCTCTCTCTCTTCCCGATCATTCCATCACAGAAAGGTATGAGAGTCGACCATCCTTTGCAGACTCTCTGTGTAGACCCATTCCCGTGCGCTGAGCCATAGAGAAATGATCGTCGCATCATCGTCATCACATTTGATCGCCGTCACACGACGGGGGTGGCGGAGCTCAGTGAAGCCTGTGGCTGCACACCACGAATTGATGCGCCAAGGCCATAAATTAAGGGGTCGGCTATTTTTATAGACTGGCGCGATTAGACTGTTTCGAGAATTTTTGTTGTGTCTGAAAGTTGATTCTCCTCAATTTGTTTTTTTTATATGGGCCCTCAAGGTACATGCCAGGTGTTCCAAGCGGACAGGTTAAAAATCAAAGGAATGGGGGGACTCCCCGGGGGTTCCAACTGGCGCAAAGATAGATAGGGTCACGGGGGGAGAGTGCGAAGACCTGAAATGTGATGTCAACAAAGGGGAAGGTCATGTGTTTCAATGTTGTGATTTCATCGTGAAAAAATCCCCCAAGAGAGGGAAATAATTGGTGGGGGGTGAAAGGGAGTGGGGGTGTGTGTTGTCCTTCGATCAGGATCAGTTTTGTATTAAATGCTGGCTCAGAAATAGTAGATGGTAGGCCCTAAAGGCTTGCATGGATTATAGAGTGTTCTAGTGCAAAATCCTAATGGTGCGTGTGGCCTGTGTGACTTGATGGATGTTGCTGACCACTGATACCTTATAACTGGCTCTCTGTTTCTATCTGTCTGTCTCACTCTCTCTCTCTCTCTCTCTCTCTCTCTCTCTCTCTCTGTCTCTCTGTTGTCTGTCTGTCTGTCTGTCTGTCCCCTTTCTGTTTGGGCGATCTCTCTCTCTCTCTCTGGCTCTCTCTCTCTCTCCTCTCTCTCTCTCTCTCACTCTCTCTCTCTCCTCTCTCTCTCTCTGTCTCTCTGTGTGTCTCTCTCTCTCTGTCTCTCTCTCTCTGTCTCTCCTCTGCTGTCCCCTCTCTGTCTCTTTCTCTGTTTCTCGTCTGTCGTCTGTCTGTCTGTCTGTTCTCTCTCTCTCTCTCTCTCTCTCTCGCTCTCTGTCTCCACTTTTGAGAGGAAGGTCTTTCTGTCTGGGTCTCTGTAGGTTTCGAATTGCCATCCGTCCTAGTCCGTCTGTCTGTCTATCGGTCTGCCCGTCCGTCGTCTGCCAGTCCGTCCTGCCAGTCTGTCCCGTCTATCGTCTTTCTGTCCGCTTGACCTTCTGCCCGCCCGTCCGTCCGTCCGTCCTCTGTCTGTTTGTCTAGTCTGTCTGTCTTTCTCTTTGTCTCTCTTAGCACCTTAAAACGTTTCAACCCAGCATCCTCAAGGAAGCGGCCCCGACACCTCAGCAACGATGAGCCATCCTATCCCACCGTGCACTGCACCCCCTCCTGCCCCACACAGCAAGGGATGCCCGTGGAGGCGGAGCGTGTATGGCTGGCCCCCGCACGCGATGACACCTTTTGCGATGAAAATGACACGGAAACCGGTCTATCTCAGTCCAGAGGTCTGTCTACCCGCCCTGTCGATCGCTCGCGCTGTCTCCTGTTGTCTCTTTCTCTCTCTGTCTCTACTAGCTTCTCCAAGTACTTGTCTGTCGCATTCTGTGTCTCTTGTCTCTCTCTCTCTGTCTGTCTGTCTGTCTGTCTGACCCTCTGTGTCTGTGTCCCCCGTCTCTGTCTGTATATCTGTCTGTCTGTCTGTCTCTCTCTCTCTCTCTCACTCTCTCTCTCTCTCTCTCTCTCTCTCTCTCTTTCCCTGCCCTCCTCTCTCTCTCTCCCTCTCTCTCTTCCTCTCTCTCTCCCTCTCTCTCCCTCTCTCTCTCCCTCTCCCTCTCTCTCTCTCCCTACCTCTCTCTCTCCCCTCTCCCCCTCTCTCTCCCTCTCTTCTCCCCCCTCTTCTCCCCCCATCTCTACCCCCCCCTCTCTCTCTCCCTCTCCGTCTCTCTCTCCCTCTCCCTCTCTTCTCCCCGTCTCTCTGCCTCTCTCTCTCCCTCTCTCTCCCTCTCACCCTCTCCCTCTCTCTCTCTCCTCCTCTCTCTCTTTTCGCTCTCCCCCCTCTCTCTCTCCCTCTCTCTATCTCCCACTCTCTCTCTTTTGCTCTCCCCCTCTCTCTCTCCCTCTCCCTCTCTCCCTCTCTCCCCCCCTCTCCATCCTCTCTCTCTCTCTCTCTCCCTCTCTCTTTCCCCTCTCCCCCCTCTCTCTCTCCCTCTCCCCCTCTCTCTCTCCCGCTGTCCCTCCTTTTTTCCATCTTTCCGTCAGTGGTTTTTGTTGGTGGTGGTGATGTTGCTTTTTTGTCTTTTCTATCCTCCAATGTGTCTCTCTCTCTCTCTCTCTCTCTCTCTCTCTCTCTCTCCTCTCTCTCCTCTCTCTCTCTCTCTCTCTCTCCCTCTCTGTCAATATCTATCTTTTTCTCTCTCTCACACCCCCGTCTATCCCTCCATTCAGTCTGTCTGCCTATCTCTTAAGTTAAATTTCCGACTCCGACTCAAGATTGAGTATTTGTCGTGAAAGCAATCAGAGGAGCAATGATAGTGCCCTTCGCGGCCGGCAAGGCTTGAATTCAACTGAACGAACGAACGAACGAACGAAATGTTGTTTAATGAGGGAAAAGAATAAGCACCAGTCAGTGGCTTTTTTTCATCCAGCCCTCAAACAATAAATACATGGTAGAAATCATTGCATCGGACTGCATATAAACTCATAAACAACAATGAATACATGGCAATTTAGAATAAGAGAATGCACAATATAACTAGAGGAAGAAGTGTGGGAGAGAGGGACGGATGGAGGGCGACACAAAGAGAGAGAGAGGTGGGGACTTGGAGACACAGAATAAAGAGACGGAGTCTCTGACACAAGGAGAGACAGAAGAAAAGGAAGAAGAAGAAGAAGATGAAAAAGAAGACTAAGGAGAAGAAGAAGAGGAGGAGGAGGAGGAGGAGGAGGAGGAGGAGGAGGAGGAGGAGGAGGAGAAAGCATATAAAAAATTGGCACATGACAAACTACAATGAAGAAGAGTGGTAAAACATCAAGTCATGGAATGAAGGGAGAAAAAAAAAAAAAAAAAAAAGCTGAAAGACACCAGACATGCCCAACTCAGCAGCAAGCAACGATTCCATACGCGCCCCCCCCCCCCCCCCCCCCCCCCAACTTCAAGAACAACAAGAGAAGGAAGAAGGAGATCAACATAGGATGGCAAAATATGAGAGAGAGAGAGAGAGAGAGAGAGAGAGAGAGAGAGAGAGAGAGAGAGAGAAAAGGGAGGGAGACAGAGACAGCCAGATCGACAGAGAGAGAAGAGAGAGAGAGAGAGAGAGAGAGAGAGAGAGAGAGAGAGAGAGAGAGAGACCAAAATTTGTCACATCACAAATGACAAAATACAATGAAAAAAGGTTAGTATCAAAATCAAGTCATGCAATAAAGAAGAATGAGCTGACAACACCAAAAATACCCATCACAGCAACCCCCCCCCCCCCCCCCCCCCCGCCCCAACATCAAACAACAAGAGAAAAGAAGAAGGAGATCAACATGGGATAACAAACCCGACTCATGGACTTTTGTTTTCTAGTTCAGTTAATAATAACGAGTGATACCTTTCTTTGAACATGTTGAGACTGATATTAACGTCGATTTTATTAATAATGGCATTCACAAACAACTCCCTGAGTAAATCAGACTAGTTTTAAAAAGATCAATTCTGGGACGCGGTGGTACTATCCTAGACGAATGGTTATTACTCTTTGTTGGAAACATATAGTAAGGGAGTGTGGTGCTCTTCCGGACAGTATTTTGAACATGAAGACAGCTTTGTTATACCCTAATTTCCTTTTTAATGGCAAAATATTCAATACCTTATAATCAGACGCTAACAGCGTCGAAGGCTTTAAAAGAACCAATTTCAACGCTCGTCTATGTAGACTTACTAGAGTTTCATGATATTATTGCTTGCGAATCCCAAACAGTTGAAACATAATTTTATTAAGATTCTATGTAAGCACAGAAGAACATTTTTCGACTGTGTAGATTCAAGAATTTTTTCACTTTAGAGAGTGATAGATCTTTTAGAAATAATGTTACATATCCTTGTAAATATGATCTGACCATGACAAATTATTATCAATGACAACTCCAAGAACTTTATGGCTATTAGTTCTCTTCAATCTTTTTGTCATTTAAGTAAAGAACAGATAAATTATCAGGAAGATTTTGACGTTTTTGTCGAGTTGTTATAAGCATGAATTTCGTTTTCTGTGGATTGGACACATGTTGATTTAGTTCAGACCAGTCGGCTAAGTGGTTAATATTTTCCTGAAGAGCTGTTGAGACCTCGACGACATTGTGCTACTGATGTGTAAGGTTGTGTCGTCAGCAAATAACTCGCATTCTGCAGTAAGAATTAAAGTAAGTCATTAATGTAAATTGAAAATAATAAAGGACCTAGACAGAACCTTGTGGAACACCGTAATCAACAGCAATGCAGAAGATGTTTTTCCACTAAAAGTTACCGATTGTTTTCTACCAGATAGGAAAGATGACATGAGTTCTAATGAATCAGTAGACAAACGATAGATCTTAAGTTTTTTTTAGGAGTGCATGGTCAAGTACATCAAAGGCTTTAGTGAAATCAACAAAGAGAGCACCAGTGATTTTGTCATTGTTTGATATTAGTCAACCATTTGTCTACTAAGGATGTTAGTGCAGTATGGCATGAGAAGTTTGCTCTGAAACCTGATTGGTTCGATGAAAAAGATTGTAAAAATTGAAATGATGGAGAATAGAATTTTTAATGTGATTTTCTAAGGTTTAGACAAGACAGGTAATAGAGAAATAGGCCTGTAATTAGAAGGCTATGAATGGTCTCCTGATTTATATAAGGGAATAATTTTTTGCAACTTAAATGCCTTTGGAATTTTATTTTTTGAGATGCACAGTTGTAGATGTACGTAAGGGTTTCAGAAATAACTGGTGCTGAGATTTTAAGAATTTTGCTATCAATACCATCCAGTCCTCGTGAACATGTTTGCTTTAAATGAGCGAGTGCATTGTGTACTTCATGCACTGCCATTAAAGGTACGTTAAAATCAGAGGAAATGTCTTTTGAGTTACAGAATTCACGGACAGTCTCTAAGTCGTTATAGGCAGATTTATCTTTCTTTACAGTTGCACTACCTATTCCACAGAAATAATTGTTGACTATGTCTGGCGACGTATTGCTGACTGATATAGTTTTAGAGGTAGTGACTTTTTTATTGGTTATTTGATTTATGGCTTTCCAAATCGACTTACTGTCAGTTTTTGATGACACAAGATTTTGAAAGTAGTTCATTTAGCCGCACGGAACGAGCGTGTTTAAACAGACAAACAAAAACCTAATCGCTACTTTCATTGAGGAGATCGTGGAAGACGGGCAACTAGTTTGGCTGGCTGGTTGGTTGGACGGGGCACATGCGTTTATACACGGTTCATCTGATCCGATGATTTCATAGTGTAAAGAGCGACTCCGAGTTACAGTCAGTTTATCACTGGCAACCATGAAGATCAACACGAAAGGCGGGCAGGCAGGGATTCCAATAGTTTGGAGTCAGGGCAGGGGGTAGGGAAGAATTTACCAGGAGCAAGCAATTGGAACATGGAAAGGGGGCCGGCCGAAGTAGCCCAGTTTAGGCGCCGGACT
>JAFLJL010005177.1:0-5000 GCA_018398815.1 Conus ventricosus
TCTCTCTTTCTCTCTCTTCTCTTCCCTCTCTCTTCTCTCTCTTCTCTCTCTCTCTCTCTCTCTCTTCTCTCTCTCTCTCTCTTCGGTTCTGTGGAATGACTTGATTTTTTTTATCATATGATATCCTTCTACCGTGGCGACTGGGCTATCATTATGCATTTCCACCTCCATTTGTGCTTTATTTCTTCCCCCCCCCCTCCCCGGTGTTTCAAAATTGATTGTTTTGTATCTCTTTGGAATTTTTTGATTGTCAGATTGTTCTAAACATGCTCTCGTATCGCACCCACTCTAGCCTCTTCCTCCCCCACCCTCTCTCTCTCTCTCTCTCTCTCCCTCCCTCCCTCCCCCCCTTCTCTCTCTCTCTCATCTCTCTCCCCTCTCTCTCTCTCTCTCTCTCTCTCTCTCTCTTGCAGGCTTACCCGCACTCCCTTCGCTCTGCGTCTCTCTCTCTCTCTTCTCTCTCTCTTCTCTCTCTCTCTCTCTCTCTCTCTCTTCTTTTTTTTTTTAATTTTTTTTCCTTCCCATTTTAAATTTTAATCCCCTATTGTATTGTAGTTCTAGTCACTTTTGCATGCTTCCTTTGTTGCCTTTATTTTATATTGTTGACCCTACACAGGGCGAGGACTGGATGTAAAAAAAGCACATCAGTGCTTATCTATTATCTCGTAAATAAAGAATTTTGTCTTGTCTTCTCTCTCTCTCTCTCTCTCTCTCTCTCTCTCTCTCTCTCTCTCTCTTCTCTCTCTTCCTCTCTCTCTCTCTCTCTCTCCTCTTCTGTGCGCCCCTACTTTCTAACCACTCCTTCGATGATTGGTGGGGATCCGCCTACAAAAACTCTGTATGTGTGTGTGTGTGTGTGTGTGTGTGTTGTGTGTGTGTGTGTGTGTGTGTGTGTGTGTGTGTGTGTGTGAGAGAGTGTTTGTGTGTGTGTTGTGTGTGTGTGTGTGTGTGTGCGTGCGTGCGTGCGTGCGTGCGTGCGTGCGTGCGTGCGTGCGTGCGTGCGTGCGTGCGTGCGTGTGTGTGTGTGTGTGTGTGTGTGTGTGTGGTGTGTGTGTGTGCGTGCGTGCGTGCGCACGTGCGCGCGCTCGTTTTCCCCACTTGGGTCTCTATCTCTGTCTCTGCGTCTGTCTTGTCTTCTGTTACAAAAACTTGTGTGGGTGTGTGTGTGTGTGTTGTGTGTGTGTGTGTGTGTGTGTGTGTGTGTCTGTGTGCCTGTGTGTGTGTGTGTGTGTGTGTGTGTGTGTGTGGTGTGTGTGTGTGTGGTGTGCGTGCGCGCGCGCGCGCGAGTGCGTGTGTATAAGAATGAAGCAAACAGAGAGAGAGAGAGAGTGAGGAGAGAGAGAGAGAGGAGAGAGAGGAGGGGGGGGGACAGACAGACAGACAGAAAAAAGGAGAGGGAGGGAGCTAGCAGCCAGACAGACATATACACAGACAGACTGACAGGCAGACAGACGACAGACAGGACAGAGACAGAGAGACAAAGAGGGGTCAGACACACAGAGTGACAGAGACTGAAAAGCATATAATTATAGAGAGAGGGGGGGGGGGAGCAGACAGACTGACTGATGACAGACAGACAGACTGACTGACAGACAGACAGACTGACAGACAGTGCCAGCCAGACAGACATATACACAGACAGACTGACAGGCAGACAGACCGACAGACAGACAGAGACAGAGAGACAAAGAGGGGTCAGACACACAGAGTGACAGAGACTGAAAAGCATATAATTATAGAGAGAGGGGGGGGGGGGGGGAGACAGACAGACTGACTGACTGACAGACAGACAGACTGACTGACAGACAGACAGACTGACGACAGACAAACAGAAGACAAGACAGACGCAGAGACAGAGATAGAGACCAAGTGGGGAAAACGTGCGCGCGCACGCGCGCACGCACACACACACACACACACACACACACACACACACACACACACACACACACACACACAACACACACACACACATACATACATACTTACATACATACATACATCTACATACATACATACAGAGAGAGAGACAGAGATAAGAGAGAGACGAGAGAGAGAGAGAGAGAGAGGAGAGAGAGAGAGAAGAGAGAGAGAGAGGAAAGAGAGAGAGAGAGAGAGAGAGAGAGAGAGAGAGGGAGAGAACAGACAGACGGAGACAGGAGCTCAGTACATCATACACTGCAGATCGTGGAGATGAGAAGCAACAAACAGTCCCCGTTGTTGTTGTTGGTTTTGTTTGTTTGGTTTTTTTTTTTTTTTTTTTTTTTTTACCTCACCGGCAAACAGACAGACAGACCGAGCTGACACTGACATACTGTTGTGAGGGATGGCCAGTCAACAATGTAATCGTCTAATCAGCCATGCCTTTAGCCTGTCGCCTCTCGCGCGCGCTCTTGCGTGAGTCGGAACTGAAAAATGGAAAAAGAATAGAAAGACCACAAAGAAGAAAACAGAAACGAGGGGGTGGGGGAGGGGGTGGGGGTGGGAGGAGATGGTTGTCCAAGAGTGGAGAGGGTGGAGGGAAGGGAAGATGGGGTTAGGGGAGGGTGATGGGTGGGTGGGGGTGGGGTTGGGAGGGATAGGAAGGCAAGAGGCAAGGAGGCAAGCTAGCACTGCTTCACTCGAGTTGGCGGTTTGTCATGAAGAATCAGTCTGTGCTGGTTTCAGTGTATACACGTGTGGTGTGTGGGGTGTGTGTGTGTGTGTGTGTGTGGTTGTGTGTGTGTGTGTGTGTTAGTTCTTCAATTTAACGTCCTGTTCACTTTAAGTGATATTAGACATTAGTTTTGGGGTGTGTGTGTGTGTGTGTGTGTGTGGTGTGTTGTGTGTGTGTGTGTGTGTGTGTGTGTGTGTGGGGTGTGTGTGCGTGCGTGGTGGGGTGTGTGTGTGTGTGTGTGTGTGTGGGGGTGTGTGTGTGTGTGCGTGTGTGTTGGTGTGCATGGGTGTTTTGTGTGTGTTTTGTGTGTGTGTGTGTGTGTGTTGTGTGTGTGTGTGTGTGTTTGTGTGTGTGTGTGAGTGTGTGTGTGTTGTGTGGTGTTTTGGTGTGTGTGTGTGTGTGAATGAGCACAGGGTACTTGAGCGCATTTGTAAAAACGGAATATGTGTATGCAGTGCTTGCGTAAATGAGGCCTGTACTGTTGAGCGTACAGAACACAGAGAGAGAGAGAAGAGAGAGAGAGAGAGAGAGAGAGAAAAGAGGGGAGAGAGAGAGAGGAGAGAGAGAGAGAGAGAGAGAGAGGGGAACCCTTCACTGCCCTCTACCAGTTTGACGTGTTAACATGTTGATCACAAAGACGGAATGTACTTTCATTGATTTTTTTTTAATAGAAAATTAAAAATCTCAGAATGTGTGGTCCGTCGCGCTCTGTTCCGTCAGAGGCTACACCCTCATGTACTTTGATGTGAAGTCTTCACTGCACCTGATTCACTGGCCCCCACCCTCTGTACATTGAGGTGAAGTCTTCACTGCCACCTGATTCACTGGCCACACCCTCTAGTACATTGATGGTAAGTCTTCACCGCCACCTGATTCACTGGGACAGCCCTTGGTAGACATGTTTCTCTTGCTTTTTGTTTCGTCTATCTTCTGGTGCCATCGGCTCATTCCAGCTCCCCTGTACACAGCTACATCGCGTATCGTTCTGTCGAAGTTTCAGCGACAGCAGTCCACTGGAGCAATCGATATTAGGCGTTATGGGGCAGCGACCCACCAGAGGGGAGACTGTACTTCTGCCGAGTCATGGTGACGGTCTATGGCGGATGCTTGTTCTAAACCTAAAACCATCGGGACACCACCGTCGCAGTTGCAGCGCCGGTAGTCCACAGGAGCGATCAGTGTCAGGGCATCAAGAGGCAACCCACCCCGAGGAGACCCAGCACTACTACCGAGTCACGGTGATCCTTTTGTGGTGCTTGTCTTGATCTAAACACAAAAAAACGACATCGTCTCATAAGCCTCTGCTGGGGACAAAAATGACGTAGTCCCCAGGAATCAGTGTGGATCAGCGGAGTTAGTGTCTGTCCCCAGTACCATGGGAGATCCCCGCCAGGGGCCAGCCCCAGACCGCATCTCCAGAACTTACCTCTCCGATACTGAACGCTTTTTGAATACGATTTCGTCACAGACACGGATGTAAGCGGCAATCAAATCGGAGATCACTACTTGAGCAGGGCAACAAAATACATAGGATTTGATTCGTTTTTCAATGATCAAAAGGATGAAGATGGTGAAGAAAATGCTACGGAGTTCCATTGTTGTCTGAAATTGTATGATAGAGTTGCAGAAGGCTCTTCCTTTCATAATCTATCCCTGCGTCAGTCAGCCGTTTGATTCATATTTGATACATAAAGTGTTGATCACAACTATTTAGAAGGGATGACTATAGTACATCGGTTGAAGCATGTTCATTTTTTTTCTTCAAGTAGACTGTCGAGGAAAGTAGGTCAGGCTGTGCGTGAGTTTGACATAGACCTGATAGCATATACAAACCAACTGAAGAACATGGCAACTACGTCCAAGCCGAAATAGATGCCAACAAGACATGTGTTCATGTACGCAACCAAATAAGCTGCGAACTGAAAGACCGAACATCCAACGAGGGATTTAACATTAATGGAAACTAGCTACGATGGCTGACCCAAACCATGAATGATGACCTTTCTGTGACATCTCCTGCAGAACGTGAAGTTAAAGCTCAAAGACCCATTGCATAACAGACGTAGGGGCAGTGAATTCTTCGAGGTTTAGAATATCTAGGGAACGGCACTATGGAAGGCAGTGCCCATCCCTTCCCTTTCCTTTTACTGCTGGGTGGACTGAAAGGAATTCCAAGCATTGAATATCTGACCTTTCCAGTGATTGTGGACTGAAAGGAATTCCAAGCATTGAATTTCTGACCTTTCCAGTGATTGTGGACTGAAAGGAATTCCAAGCATTGAATATCTGACCTTTCCAGTGATTGTGGACTGAAAGGAATTCCAAGCATTGAAAATCTGACCTT
>JAFLJL010005178.1:2500-10000 GCA_018398815.1 Conus ventricosus
ACACAGACACACACACACACACACACACACACACACACACACACACACACACCCCCACACATCTGCGCTTTCTCGCTCTCTTTATGTCTCTAACACACAACATACACACACACACACACACGCAATCTCTCTCCTCTCTCTCTCCTCTCTCTCTTCTCTCTCTTCCTCTCTCTCTCTCTCTCATCTCTCTGTTGTTTTTTTTTGGGCAAAAAAAGCTTCAGCGACCACTGTTTTCATTTTGTGGTACTTGGTCTTGTAAACTTCCAAAGCAACGATAAGGGCCACACAACCATTCAATATCGCTGCTTCAAAAATTTCAGTAAGGATGAATTTTTTCCTCGACTTAAGCTTAGCCCCTTTCTACAGTGTATCAATTGCACAGATCCAAATGAAGCGTATAATAACCTGGTATAATATCTTTCTCTCAATCGTTGATAAACATGCCCCCTTAGAAGTAAAAGGGTAAAACACAGAGTACTTCCCAGCTGGCTGACAAAAGACATTATTATAGAAATGGTATAAGGGATGTACTTAACCGCAAAAAAGTAGTGAATATAAAAAGCAGAGAAACAGAGTATCAGATCTATTTGAAAATCAAAATCTGGCATTTTAGGAAACTGTAAACGCAAACAGGGACACAGCATCTTAGGCGTGCTGTTAATAAAATAACTGACAATCGAGAAGAAATCAGAAAATTTACTGCGACTATGTGGTCTGCTAACACTTTCAACAATCATTCCTTCAGGTAACGAATCATTTACAAACGGCTGCCAGTGTCACATTTTTTAAATCGATATGAGACTCCAGCTGTTCTCCAATCGTTTTGCCAAGAACGATTGATACTGATTCATTAGCATCCCCTTGCTTGCTATTAATGAAGTTGGTTCCTTAATTTCAAAACTTAAAATAAAAAGCAAAGGGTCCAGATAACTTACATGCTTCTTACTCAAGCTTGCTCTACCTTACATTGTTGATACCCTTACGTAAGTTTATATTGGGGTATTGATCAGAATGTCTTCCCATGTGGTCTAAGGCAGCAAAGTCATTCCCTTTCCCAAATCAGGATCTCACTGATTTAACAATTTTAGACCAATATCTCTTTTATCCTTGTATCGAAACCTCTTGAGATGCTGTTCACAAACACCTAACTAAACATATGGAACTCACCAAACTGTTCCCCCCATTTCAGTCAGGCTTTCGTCGAAAAATCACTCATGCCACACGGCCCTTAAACCGCCTCTGTGATACATGGCTATCAGCCATCAACGAAAGAAAACTCACTGGAACGTTTTCCTCGATTTTAAGAAAGCCTTTGATCTTGTAGACCACAAACATTTTAAACAAAATGACTGCATATGTTCAAAATCCGGCAGTAGTCCCCCTTCGTTCAGTCATAAACTTGAAAACAGGACCCAGCGTGTTTACTTAAACGGTACTTATCCTCTGAAAGGGAAAAGTGGCTGTGGCGTTCCACAGGGCTCTGTCCTTGGACCTCTTCTCTTCTGTATTTTTATTTAAAAGACCTACCCATGACATATCTCACAATGATGTCATCTGTGATCTGTTCGCTGACGACGTTCTCTTCACTGCAGTGATACAAACATCATGTCTGTACAAATATCGTTACAAAAAAGTATAAATGATGTTCTTAGAATGGTGCAACCGAAACCGAAAGGTCCTTAATCCGCACAAACAAAATGTATGGTCCTAGCATCGAGACGAAACATTTAACGACCCGCATGTTTGGTTGAGCCCAAAAATGAGTGAAACCTTGATCGGCAGGTTACCCAACACCGTGTCTTAGGCGGGATTATTGATTTATAATTTTAAATGGCAATCACATATAAATTATGTTTGCAAACAGTTGGCTCGCAATTTATTTTTGCTCAATAAACTCAGTTATTATGTTGAAACCCCACATCCGGAAATTATTTTTTTTAAGCCCCTTGCCCTTTCTCGCATCAACTATGCGTCCACTGTCGGAATGGTGCCGGTGAAAATCACATAAAAAGATAAAACCTATGCATGACGGGGAATTAAGCTGATTCTTCCCGACAAGTTCTTATCAACCACGGGCAAATTCGCAAAACTAATGATTTCTACCATGCAGAGCCCAAATGATCTATAATAAGGCAGTACTAATGTTTAAAGTCCATGCAAACATGAGGCCAACATATCTTGCTGGGGTTTATCCAAACGGCAACAACGCGATTGATTCAAATAATTACATTTTACCACGTGTTCCGCATTGATTTGTTCAAATCTAGTTTTGCCATTTTTTGGTCCATCTGTGTGGAACTCTCTTCCCCGTCTGCCAAACATGTCAATCACTGCCGGGCCTTCAAATCAGCAATACATAAACATTTATTTGAACAATAAAATCTAACCTTTTGATCAAGTCTCAACGCCCACTTTTATGTTTGCCTCTATATTAGCTGAAGAAATGTGTATGTATGCATGTGTGGGTGGGGTGTGTGTGTGTGTGGTGTGTGGGTGTGGGTGTACGCGTGCGTGCGTGTATGTGTGGGCGTGTGCGTGCATGTGAGCGCGTACGTACGTCTCTGATTATGTTTGGTTATTTTGGGTAATGGAATTTTTTTTTTAATCATTATTATTCTTATTACTATTGTTATTGTTATTATTATAATGTTGCTTATTCTTCATTGTTTCTCCCATTATTAATATGTGCAGTGTGTTTAGTTGAATTTTTGTAGAATAGCAAGGACAGATTGGAAGAATAGGCACTGCCTAAAATCTCTATCCTTGAGTAAAAAGTTTTTTGAGTCTTGAGTCTGAGTCTCTCTCCTCTCTCTCCTTCTCTCTCTCCTTCTTCCTTCTCCCCTCTCTCCTCTCTCTCTCTCTCTCTCTCTTCCTCTCTCTCTCTCTCTCCCTCTCATCTATCTCCACCCTCCCCTCTCGCTCTCGCTCTTTCTCTATTTCTCTTTCTACACACACACACACACACACACACACACACACACACACACACACCACACACACACACACACACAAACACACATACACACGTATACATACACACACACACACACACACACACACACACACAACACACACACACACACACACACACACATACATACACACATATACATACACACACACACACCCCACACACACACACACACACACACACACACACAACACACAACACACACAAAAGAAAAAAACCCACACAAACACACACAAAACAACTAAAAAAGCTCTTACTTCTACTTCTGTTTACCTTGGCCACTTACTTTTTCATTACCCTAGACATCGTGGCGGATGACAGGAAAATTCTTAAAAGTAATAATCATTCTGCCACGTTTGGTTGAGCCAAGCTTGTACTGGCCGACAAGATGACAACGTTTAAGTTTATCACACCACACACACACACACACACACACACACACACACACCACACACACACACACAACACCACACCAAAACACACCACACACACACCCCACACACACACACACACGACCGCACACACGCGCGCGCCGCGCGAACACCACACACACACACACACGCGGGGCGCGCGCGCGCACGCAACACGACACACACACCACCAAAAAAACAATCTTTCCACTTCTAAAGAAGGATAATGAAAGCCGCAATTTGGCCGTCCAAAACAGCGACCCCATCTGTGTAAACTTTTGGAATGATCGGGGTGTGATTGTCTATATATCTTTAGGAATGCACCAGCAAAATATCTTGTCTTTATGTTTTCATAAGGAAGAATGATGAGGTACCCGAAGTTCCCATGGGAAGAGAGAGATTTTGTTTCTGACGTCACCATTTCTGTCAGGTCCCTTTCTGATTGTTGCAGTAAATCAGATGTATGCGCTCCGTAGCAAAGGAAGCTATATGTTTGGCTGTTTCTGAAAACTGTTTCACATCTTATGCTAGCCTCACTTTTAACATTACTGTTGTTTAATGAGCTACGTAAAACATAGTTTATAATAGCGAGTTGTCCACATTGATGCAAAAGGTGAACTCCTATTTCGCTATACGTTCCACAGTAGATGCATGAAAGGATGCCCCCAGAGCAAGTTGGCATGCCAACAATCTAGATTTTCCCCTCTTTTTACTGAATATTTTGGGCACTAAACAAGTTACCTCTTGACCATACGTCAGCCTGGAGCGTAGATCCCCCAAAATGATAGTTTTTTTGGGATACTTCGACATCTTGGCTCCAATGCTGGTTTACTTATTAGTTTTAAAATTGTATACTTTTCCTGGTTTTTTTTGGGTTTAATTTTCATATGAAATTCTAATTATACACCCAAAGTTTTTACGTCATGTTGGTATTTTAGAAATCGTCATAAATTCGTAACGAACATAACCAACAGAACTGTCGCTTGGCTGAGCTATAGTTTTCTTGTAAAGTGAATTTGCCTTTCCATTGAAGGTGTTTTTTGGTCTTCAATCTTTTACACATATTCAATATATTTCTTGTTTACCCTCTCGGTTTTTGACAGTCAAAATTCCACCAAAATTTCTACAGGGTTTATCCGACTTTACTCGTGCTTTTTGGGAATAAAAACATTAGCAGCCTGGAATGCACTTTCTGTAAATCGTGAATAAAAAGAATAAATATTCTCATATTTATGTCGTCTATATTTTGCGCTTCTGTTTTTTGTTTTCTTGTCTATCCCATAAACATTAAACACGTAGGGTGAGTCTTGCCCCCACAAAAAAAACATAACTCCTAAGGAATGCTGCTTACGACACCCAAATCGCCTAGAAGACTGGACAGCGCAGAGCACACAGAAAAACAAGGAAACAGGGAAATTTTTCCTTGTTTGTCGTATGCATCTGACCCAGCCTTCCTTTGGAGTTATGTTTTTTGTGGGAGCAAGAGTTACCCTACTTGTTTATAGTTTACTGTTCCCTGTCTCATTTCATATTTATTTTTGGGTTTATCCCAGTTGGCCGGTTGCATTTGTATTTGGAGATAACGAATTTTTCTTAATTTGGGTGCTGGCTGACTGGTCATTGAGAGTAACAATAATCGGCGGATGCCCCACTCCCTACAGCGTCAGTGTCCATTTCCCAACTACATTTAGGAACCAGAACTGGTCAAATAAAGACAAATTTACCTTTAGTCCCCCTTTTTGATTTGCTATGTCAGGAATTCTCGTTAAACTGCCCTCATTAGTAGTAAAGGAAAGAACCGACTTATTTTCAATGAATCTGTTACCATAATTGTTAAACAACCCTTTTCCCAAAATGGAGAAAAAAGCGTTAAATTCGCTGCATATTAAACAGTTGTTTCTGTGCTTGTTGGCATTGTGGCCCTTTTGTCATTGATCATTTCCATTTTTCCAGCCAGTTTCATTATGTCATTATACTATTATATTAATACCAACTAGTCTCACTTCTCATGGTTGTCTAAATTGTGATCATCATCCACCAATAATACGGGTTTACTGTTTTTCCCCCTTTTGCGTGTGAGTATTTTATCAAGACTGTTACCCTTTCCTCTTTGATCATTTCCATTTCTTTCTAACAAGTATTATCATATAAATGTCAACATTATTTCATTTTCGACAATGATCACCATTCAAACAGTGCTTTTTGCTTTTCCAGTGATACGGTTTGCATGAGTTTCCTTCCCTCCTCCTGTGCGTGCGTATGTGTAGGTGGAGAGATGTAAGTTTCCCCTCTCCCCTTGCCAGCCCTTCCTTTCTCTTTTTTTCTCAGCAGCGATGATGGCCTTCGACCCACTGATCACTTCCATTCCATTCCAATCATTGTTGCCTTCCCCAAAGCGTCCCCACATGCAGATGCTATCGTCATAATCACCCCCCATTAGGTTTTTTTGTTTTATTGTTTCTGTTCCTTGCTGCTAAGCACTGTTGTCAAATCTGCCATAATCACTGCCATCACTGATTCATCTTTCCCTTGAAAATTGGTTGCAAAATAAAAAAAACCCAAACAGGCCTTGCTTTTTTGCTCCCCTCGGCCCCTTCTGTCCCTTCAGTTTTTGGGCCACAACTACACTCCCAATTTATTATCTTTCCATATTATCACTAAAAGTTTAAACAGCATTGCTCCTCTTATTACTTGCATGTTTTCATCATCGCCCACTATTATGCTTTTTGTACCATTGTTATTATTGTTGCCCATTATGATTTAAAACTCCCCACGGCAGCGCCGGTGTTGTATATAATACTGTCGCCGTGGTTTTGTATCGCGCGATGCTTTTCACGTGAAATATTGTTGCAGCGAAAATATTTGCTGGAAAAATTGACGCGCGACAACTTTTCACGAAAAATTGCCCTTAGAATATTGTAGCTGTCCAAAAATTTACTGTCGCTCGAAATTTTGCGACAGCTTTTTGCGACGGACCTGTGAAATATTGTAGTCAGTGAATACTGTCGCTTGCGACACATTTTCACGTGAAATCTAACTGCTAGAGTTGAAATATGTGAAATATGGTCGCAGCGTTAATTTTCACAGCGACGATGTTTCTGCAAAGTGAAAAAAACGTCGCCGCGGTTGAGCGCCCAAAATATCACGAAATAATGCAGCCTGCCATAATAAAATAAAAAATTGTCGCAAGTGATTTTTTTATCATAAATGTTTTCGACGAGAGTCAAATTTCCATTCGTGTGTGTGTGTGTGTGTGTGTGTGTGTGTGTGTGTGTGTGTGTGTGTGTGTGTGTGTGTGTGTGTGTGTGTGTGTGTTTTGCGTTTGTGAACGTGTGTGTGTGTGTGTGTGTGTGTGTGTGTGTGTGTGTGGTGTGTGTGTGTGTGTGTGTTTTGGGGCTGTGAAATGTGATGTTTTTTAAATATGTAGCCTAGGACATTCAGCACAACGAAAGTAGGGGAAGATTGGGTAAGTTAAAACCCCCTAAGAAATGCAGCCCAACCTCCTTCACTAATTTCACTTCATAAGGTTAATTATTTGTAACGTTGCCATAAGGCTTCATATAGTACAGCCATCAAATGGCTATCTTTATTTCAAAAAGTTCTTTTTAAGAAATAAAAAAATTCTTAAGAAAAGGAAACTCATTTTAGACATCATTTCGGGTTAAATGGGGCCAGGGTGTGGTAAATATTGGGGCCACGGGCCCATATTAACCGACACGCATTAGTCATAACCCAAACCAATATTGTTTGTCTGTTGGCCATAATAAGATGTGTGAGCTTGGTTCGATAATCCATTTAAAAACACCTACGGTCTCAACACATTTTAAACTAAACTTAAAAGTAAATGATTATTTCCCTTTAAATTTTCAGAACAGAAACACAACATAATAGAGTCTAAAAGCTAATACAAGACCAAATCGCAGAAAAAGATACTTTCAGTTGTCTTGCTTTAAATTTCAGTGCTTCTAGGGCACTTAAAATCATGAATTACAAACGAGTCAAAGTAACCCATTTAGTCACCCAAATAACCCAAAGTTATCAGACGCCATAAAGCGAGTTCAGGCATCATTGGCCTTGCTTTACTGCCGTCCTTTTAAGGCATTCAAGCTCCAAGGAAGC
>JAFLJL010005179.1:0-5000 GCA_018398815.1 Conus ventricosus
AGAACAGAGACAGAGAACAGAGAGACAGAGAGAGACAGAGAGACAAAAGTATACGTGATACTGCACACACCTTTCTCAGTTGATTTTAATGATAATCATTTTCTTGCGAAATTCGAATGAATATGAATCTCTTTACACACACGCGCGCGCGCGCGCGCGCGCGCGCGTACGGAAACGGACGTCCAGAACGTACAATAGACCGTTGTCACTGATGTTTCACAATACTCGGAGATAAAACTTTACGGCTGATTTTTTATGTCAAAAACTCTTCTTTTTTCCCTTCCGTTCAGTCGCGCTCACATCGAATTTGACGTCGAAAAAGACGTAGCAAACTGATCTATGATTAATTCAGTACGTGAACACATCAAATAAATAATGTTATGTGTTGTTACTTCACCGATTGGAATTTTGTCACATTGTTCCATTCAATTTTTTCCTCCATTTCTCTGCTTTCCTTCTACTCCACCTATACACCTTGCTCACACACACACACACACAGCGAGAGAGAGAGAGAGAGAGAGAGAGAGAGAGAGAGAGAGAGAGAGAGAGAGAGAGAGAGAGAGAGAGAGAGAGAGAGAGAGCGCACATTCTTTATCTAAGGTACATGTCCATGTTAATCATTTTCTTGCGAAAGTCGCATGTATATGAAATGTTTTCACACACACACACACACACACACACACACACACACACACACACACACCTAGAGAGAGAGAGAGAAAGAGAGAGAGAGAGAGAGAGAGAGAGAAAGAGAGAGAGAGAGAGCGAGAGAGAGAGAGAGCACATTCTTTATCTAAGGTACATGTCCATGTTAATCATTTTCTTGCGAAAGTCGCATGTATATGAAATGTTTTCACACACACACACACACACACACGCGCGCGCGCGCGCGCCGCACGCACGCACGCACGCACGCACACACAGACACACACACACATACACACACACACACACACACACACACACACACACACACACACACACACACACACACACACCATATTTGTGATCCAACCCACTTCTTACCCTCCTGCCTCCTGTCATTCTCTCTCTCTCTATCTCCCTCCCCATTCTTGCTCTCTGCTTTGGCCTCATTTCCCTTCTCTCTTCAAACCTCGTCATTCTCATATATATATATATATATATATATATATATATATATATATATATATATATATATATATATATATATATATATATATATATATATATATATATATATATATATATATTGGTGTAATCGACACCAACACCTCTAAATGGGCAATCAATGACATGAAATCCGTTCGCACCCCTCTATTTTATCACCTTCCCAAGATTCACAAGTCCTTACAGCAGCCCCCAGGTAGGCCCATTGTTTCAGGGGTGGGGGGCCCTACGGAAAAACTCTCAGCATTAGTAGACCACTGGCTACGTGATATCGTTGCTTCTCTCCCCAGTTACATCCAAGACACCACTCATCTGTTAAACACCATCAAAGAATGGAATTTAAAATATGGACCCTTTCCCAACCTGATTTTGGTAACAATAGATGTAGTGGGACTCTATTCCAACATACCACAGGATGAGCTAAAAAATGCAGTTGAGTATTATCTTAATCTAAAACCTGATCCCAGCATACCTCCCACTGACACGCTTCTAGAAATTATGAATCTTGTTTTGGAAAATAATTACTTTATCTTTGAAAACCGTATATATCACCAAATTTCAGGAACAGCCATGGGGACTCCCATGGCTCCCACTGTAGCCAATCTGTTTATGGGGAGGTTTGAAACAGAACTTCTTTCTAACAGCCCCGTTCCTGTTGTTCAGCACTTCTGGAAAAGATTTATAGACGACATACTGCTACTCTGGACAGGGACCCAGACTGACTTACAAACATTCCTGACGTATATCAATACAGTTCATCCCACCATTAAATTCACTCACAATACCTCTGTTGACCAACTTCCTTTCCTTGATGTTTCATTATACTTAGAGAATGGCTTTATCCAAACAGATCTGTACACTAAACCCACTGATGCACATGCTTATTTACACTACAAGTCTAGCCACCCCTCTCACTGCAAAAGGAATTTACCCTACAGTCAGTTTTTGAGAATCAGACGTATATGCTCTAAACCAGAAGATTTCATCACCCGCTCAGAGCAGATGTTCGAATTTCTCAGACTAAGAGGCTACAAACCCCAAACTTTACGCACTGCTCTTGAAAAGGCTAAAAACACACCCAGACATGATACTCTTATTAACAAACCTAAGCTGTCCAACCCTAGAACACCCGTTATTGTCACTCATAACCCTAGCAACCCCCCTCTCCGTCATTGGTTTGAAGAATTATATCAGACAGTTTTCACCAGTGACAAACTTAAACAGGCCATACCTCACCCACCAATCCTAGGAGAAAGAAACAGCCGTTCTCTCAAAGACTTGCTTATGCCCTCAGCCCTCCCCATCAAATTTAATCCTAAAGACCCTAATGGTTTTTTCAAATGTTCCAACAAATGTATTATTTGCAGAGAGCACGCCTTGGAATCCACCAATTTCATTAGCCACCGGACCAAAGAAACATTTACTGTAAGACACCATATTGACTGTCAAACCAATAACATCATTTATCTCTTGTTCTGCGAACTCTGTCAGAATTCTCAATACATTGGTGAAACAAAAAATTCACTCAGAAAACGTTTCTATCTGCATAGATCTCACATCAAGAACAACATCGGGACTCTGGTCACGCAACATTTCAACCTGCCCAACCACACCCTAGCTAACATGAAATGCATGGTGATAGAAAAAGATTTTATATCTCCAAGGGGGAGAGAGCCACACGCACAGAATTTGTAGGGAAAAATTCTGGATAAGCAAATTGAAAACTCTCCATCCTTTCGGACTCAACTCACAACAATAACTGTTCATGTTCTACGCCGCTTGACTCCTTTTGCCTCCCTCTACCGAAATTTCCCCCCCCCCTTTTTTTAACCCCCCCCCCCCCCCACACACACACACACACACACACTCACACACACACACACACACACACACACACACACACATACACACACACGCTCTAACTCACTCACACTCACTCACACTAACACACTCTCATATACGCACACACTCCCACACGTGCGTGACGCGCGCACGCTTTTACACACACTTACTCAGCCCCTCTTCCTCTTACCTTAACGTCCCTTTGCTCCCCTTCCATTTGAAAAAATTGCCTTGTACGTGCAAACCTTTTCCTTTTTAGTTTCTTGTTTTAAGACAGTGAATTTTATTCACGCTCTTTTTATGTACAAATGTTGTGTGACTCGCCGGCCAGTCAATTCACCACTGAGGAAGGCATTAAAGCCGAAAATTTTGGAAATCTTTTTATCTTGTCTGTTGTGGTTTTTAAACTGTCTTAGAGGATATCTTTTTATATTTTCTACTTTTCACAAGAAAATGTAGCTTGTTCTGCTCTTTCATGATTTTCTTTTGCTTCTCAGATGGCACCTTTGGTTGGTTTTTTTGAAAATTCAACAAACATACTACGGTATTGCACACCAGCCTTTTCTGGGATTGCATTCTTCTTAAAACTGAAAAGGCAGAGGAGTCAAATTACCACTTTCCGCGGTCACTGAGGAGAAACCACCAAGTTTCGAAATATCGGTATATGACCAGGAGTTATATGTTAGTGAGTTTCCCTCCCTATTAGAGGATGTCTCTCCCCCTTGGAGAATATAAGCTTGCTGAAGGCTCATTTTGAGAAGCATTTATTTATTTTCCCCATTCACCCACTCAAGCACATACTGTTAGTTAGGCAGAATCATCTACCACTGCAGATATGAATGCGTATCTCCCCCTATTTCTTCAATCTAAGACATAAGAGCAAGCTTTGTTTATAATTCAATATTTTTTGCAGTCATTGCAACACCAAGCTTCTCTGTAAGTTGCTGGAACGGTGCTCGGTACTTATACTTGGAATTTATTAGTTTGTTGTATTTTAGTCCCTTGCGGATTCATTCCAAGAACTGGCCCTCAGCACTTGTGTCTTAGAGGATATCTTTTTATATTTTCTACTTTTCACAAGAAAATGTAGCTTGTTCTGCTCTTTCATGATTTTCTTTTGCTTCTCAGATGGCACCTTTGGTTGGTTTTTTGAAAATTCAACAAACATACTACGGTATTGCACACCAGCCTTTTCTGGGATTGCATTCTTCTTAAAACTGAAAAGGCAGAGGAGTCAAATTACCACTTTCCCGCGGTCACTGAGGAGAAACCACCAAGTTTCGAAATATCGGTATATGACCAGGAGTTATATGTTAGTGAGTTTCCCTCCCTATTGGAGGATGTCTCTCCCCCTTGGAGAATATAAGCTTGCTGAAGGCTCATTTTGAGAAGCATTTATTTTATTTTCCCCATTCACCCACTCAAGCACATACTGTTAGTTAGGCAGAATCATCTACCACTGCAGATATGAATGCGTATCTCCCCCTATTTCTTCAATCTAAGACATAAGAGCAAGCTTTGTTTATAATTCAATATTTTTTGCAGTCATTGCAACACCAAGCTGCTCTGTAAGTTGCTGGAACGGTGCTCGGTACTTATACTTGGAATTTTATTAGTTTGTTGTATTTTAGTCCCTTGCGGATTCATTCCAAGAACTGGCCCTCAGCACTTGTGTCTTAGAGGATATCTTTTTATATTTTCTACTTTTCACAAGAAAATGTAGCTTGTTCTGCTCTTTCATGATTTTCTTTTGCTTCTCAGATGGCACCTTTGGTTGGTTTTTTGAAAATTCAACAAACATACTACGGTATTGCACACCAGCCTTTTCTGGGATTGCATTCTTCTTAAAACTGAAAAGGCAGAGGAGTCAAATTACCACTTTCCGCGGTCACTGAGGAGAAACCACCAAGTTTCGAAATATCGGTATATGACCAGGAGTTATATGTTAGTGAGTTTCCCTCCCTATTAGAGGATGTCTCTCCCCCTTGGAGAATATAAGCTTGCTGAAG
>JAFLJL010005180.1:0-35000 GCA_018398815.1 Conus ventricosus
CATCCCCAACTCCAGTTGGTGAAGACTTGCTGGATAGAGCTGTCCCCATCCCCTTCTGCTCTTCCTCATAACTGTAAACCATCCAATGCTTTTTTGTCAGTAATGTACAGGTTTGCTTAGTCTTTCCATGCTTTGTTTATGTGAGACTTTACTTAGTGTTAGAGGTACCTAACACCACACCTAACCCTACTTTAATGCTTCGAAGTTATGGCTTGATCACAATGCGACGCATTCCGTGAGAACCTTAGATACTGAAATCGGTACAGTTCCCTGAAGTTGGAGTATGGCTGCCTTAATGACGGATAAAAAATGGTCATACACACAAAACTCCACTCCCTTTGTTGAGCAGATGGGTTTAATACTTGCCTGTCTATACAGAGAGTGCCCACAGACTATCTGCCTGCGTATGCAGAAGAAGAAGAAATCAGTACAGTTACTTCAGTCGTTATACTCACCTGGATTGCATGAAGCTGACCATGCATGGATGGGAGCTGAGTATGCATCTAGTGCAGCGTTTATGTTAGTTTAATGTGTCAAGGAAGTCCAGTCGACATGTTTTAGACCAGTCTGATAGAAGAGTGTATAGAGTTGCGATGCTTGCCCTATGACCTCACCGCATTCAGTGTCCAGACATGACATGACACTTGCCATTGCTGGCAGGTCCTGTTTATCTACCTGGACACAGCCAAGGAGGAGAATGAACACATCATGGGATTCTTCGGCCTCAAGGCTGCTGACGCTCCAGCGATGCGCCTGATTCAACTGGGCGAAGACCTGGCCAAGTACAAACCCGAGTCGGACTCTCTGGACAAGACCATCATGACCAAGTTTGTTCAGGACTTCCTGGATGGCAAGCTGAAGGTAGGTCGTCATTCAGTTCCGAACTGGATGAAGATAAGTGATTGCTCGTTCATTTTTGTTGTCCTGAGTGGTGTGTATCTTGCCTGAAGAAGATCCAAGAGGTTGAAACACGTCATGCTTTGTCTTGTGATTTGTTTGTCCATGTCTTTCAGCGGAGCCTTATATATCATTTTTCAAATTTGAAGGTCGGCTGTTGTCTGCAGTTGTAGTTTGTGGTGGGCTTGACGGGAAAGAGAAGCTGGCCTCTTACGGAGCTGAAAAGGATTACATTTGATTTCTTGACTGTTTGCTGTGATGTTGGTAAATCACATGCTCTTGTGTGCCACCCAACACAGCACTTGAATAAAATGAGACTGCTTTTTTTTTTCTTTTGTTTGTATGTCTTTTTTCTTGTCTTTTTTTCTTTCTGTTTTTTGATTATGCACTTGATAAGAAAAAAAAAAGGGGGGGGGGACATGTAAGTGTGTAGTCTTCTGCCAGGTGGCTGATATGAAATTGTCATTTTCGTTTATTGTGGCATGAAGAAACATGTATCCTTTGAATTTTGTCATTTAGTGCACAGTTTTTCTTGACTTAAAAAAAGAGAGGGTTACCAGGGAAAAGTCTGAGATGGGGAAAACTGTTCACAACTATTATTTAGATGGAAAACACAGTTTGCCTTCTTTAACCACGTGTTATGTACTTTTTTGCTGCGTTGACATCACTGAAGTTTAGAATCAGTATGATCTGTGTTAATCTCATCACATTGAACAATGCACCCACACTTCAACCCCAGATCTGTGTATAAAGGAATTGGTCAAATATTTGCCTTATCTGTTTTTCTCTCAAGCTTAAGTCTTACAGTTCATGACTTCGACATGACAGTGTCATGAACAAAAGGAGTTTAATGCAAGGTGTAAAGTGGGTTGTTAGAGAGAATAGGGGGTGCCGTCCTTTTGCAGTATGTCACGCAGCTGTCCTGTCTGAAGCGATTAGCACATGAAGTGTGACTGTCTTTTTTGTGGGCAGCCTCACCTGAAGTCGAGGAAGTGCCAGAGGACTGGGACGCCCAGCCCGTGAAGGTTTTGGTCAGCAAGAACTTCAAGGAGGTGGCCATGGACAAATCCAAGGCCGTCTTTGTGGAGTTTTGTGAGTGACCTCAGCCTGTAAATGTACCCATGTGTCTTTGTGGAGTTTTGTGAGTGACCTCAGCCTGTAATGTACCCATGTGTCTTTGTGGAGTTTTGTGAGTGACCCTGAGCCTGTAACATACCTATGTGCCTTTGTGGAATTTTGTGAGTGACCCTCAGCCTGTAACATACCTATGTGTCTTTGTGGAGTTTTGTGATTGACCCTCGGCCTGTAACATACCCATGTGTCTTTGTGGAGTTTTGTGAGTGCCCCTTAGCCTGTAACATACCTATGTGTTTTTGTGGAGTTTTGTGATTGACCCCGAGCCTGTATCATACCCATGTGTCTTTGCGGATTTTTTTTGAGTGACCCTCGGCCTGTAATGTACCCATGTGTCTTTGTGGAGTTTTGTGAGTGACCCTCAGCCTGTAACATACCCATGTGTCTTTGTGGAGTTTTGTGAGTGTTTCTCAGCCTGTAACATACCCATGTGTCTTTGTGGAGTTTTATGAGTGACCCTCAGCCTGTAACATGCCCATGTGTCTCTGTGGAGTTTTGTGAGTGA
Source organism: Conus ventricosus (assembly GCA_018398815.1). Classification (NCBI taxonomy): domain Eukaryota; kingdom Metazoa; phylum Mollusca; class Gastropoda; order Neogastropoda; family Conidae; genus Conus; species Conus ventricosus. The sequence goes on from JAFLJL010005180.1 coordinate 2,537, forward strand.
CCCTCAGCCTATAACATACCCATGCGTCTTTATGGAGTTTTGTGATTGACCCTGAGCCTGTATCATACCCATGTGTCTTTGTGGAGTTTTTTGAGTGATCCTTAACCTGTAACATACCCATGTGTCTTTGTGGAATTTAGTGAGTGATCCTTAACCTGTAATATACCCATGTGTCTTTGTAGAGTTTTGTGAGTGATTCTTAGCTGTAATGTACTCATGTGTCTTTTGTGGAGTTTTGTGAATGACCCTCAGCCTTTAATGTACCCATGTGTCTTGTGGAGTTTTGTGAGTGACCCTTAGCCTCTAACATACCCATGTGTCTTTGTGGAGTTTTGTGAGTGACCCTTAGCCTGTAACATACCCATGTGTCTTTGTGGAGTTTTGTGAGTGACCCTTAGCCTGTAACATACCCATGGGTCTTTGTGAGTGACCGTCAGCTTGTAACGTATTCATGTGTCTTCGTGGAGTTTTGTGAGTGACCCTTGGCCTGAAACGTACCCATGTGTCTTTGTGGAGTTTTGCGAGTGATCCTTAACCTGTAACATACCCATGTGTCTTTGTGGAGGGTTTTTTTTTGTCTGTCCCAACCTCTGCGCACCTCAGAGGCATTGCACTCACACCGCTCATTCCGACACCCCGTCCACAACCACAGCTCGGTCGGCCCCGCCACAGCCCGGCACCGGCAATCCACAGGGAGCAGTCAATGTCAGGTCGTCAAGAGGCAACCCACCGGAGAAGACACTGCACTGCTGCCGAGTCACTTCAGTGGTGTTCAGTGGCACCTGTTCTGATCTAACATATGCAGGACACCCCCTACTGACGACAATAATTGCTTAGTCGCAGAGCCGGCGTGAGTGAGCTCTTCCTCCGGAGGGCGCCACCACGTCCGTCCGACAGCCCCATGGACTCGCTGATACCAGTGACCCCAACGGAACCAAACCAAGACCACAGACGTGGAGAGGACATCGAAATTGAGGTCACCATGAGAGCAGGGCATGAAGGGCCACAGAATTTGGGACTTTTTTTTTTATACTGATCGATGAGAATGAGGATGATTAAGATGTGCTACGGATTTCCATTTCGGTCTGAGACTACATGACAGGGCTGTACTCTACGCTTACTTTCATAATATATCCGGTGTCAACCAGGCTCGAGAGATACAGGCACCTGCAGTGTTGGTCAGAAAATTTGAGCAACACTCTCAGAAACATATCCATTAAGTGGATGAAACTCGACTGTGTGGTCCCAGTCTTCCCAACTGAGTCTGCAGCAAACTCAACTCTGGGTAGGAGCGGTCGGGGCAGAAAAACCCATATGACTCTGATGGGATTCGAACCACGACCTCCCAGCCGGGAGTCTGCGACGCTAACCACTTCGCCACAGCGGCTGGTTTCTTTGTGGCATTTTGTGAGTGACCCTCGACCTGTAACATACCTGTGTGTCTTTGTGGAGTTGTGTGAGTGATCCTCAGCCTGTAACATACCCATGTGTCTTTGTGGAGTTTTGTGAGTGATCCTCAGCCTGTAACATACCCATGTGTCTTTTGAGTTTTGTGAGCGACCCTCAGCCTGTAACGTACCCATGTGTCTTTGTGGAGTTTTGTGAGTGACCCTCAGCCTGTAACATACCCATGTGTCTTTGTGGAGTTTTGTGAGTGATCCTCAGCCTGTAACATACCCATGTGTCTTTGTGGAGTTTTGTGAGTGATCCTCAGCCTGTAACATACCCATGTGTCTTTGTGGAGTTTTGTGAGTGATCCTCAGTCTGTAACATACCCATGTGTCTTTGTGGAGTTTGTGTGAGCGACTCTCAGCCTGTAACATGCTCATGTGTCTTTGTGGAGTTTTGTGAGTGATCCTCAGTCTGTAACATACCCATGTGTCTTTGTGGAGTTTTGTGAGTGATCCTCAGTCTGTAACATACCCATGTGTCTTTGTGGAGTTTTGTGAGTGACCCTCAGCCTGTAACATACCCATGTGTCTTTGTGGAGTTTTGTGAGTGATCCTCAGTCTGTAACATGCCCATGTGTCTTTGTGGAGTTTTGTGAGTGACCCTCAGCCTGTAACATACCCATGTGTCTTTGTGGAGTTTTGTGAGTGATCCTTTGCCTGTAACGTACCCATGTGTCTTTATGGAGTTTTGTGAGTGACCCTTAGCCTGTAACGTACCCATGTGTCTTTGTGGAGGTTTTTTTTTTTTTAATATATGTTTTATTCCTCCTCTCTCATCCCTCCACCCCACAGTTCCTTCACTCTTTCTTTCCCATGCACTCGCCTTCAACATGGATTTAGCAAATAATTTGACATGAGCATGTCTAGTACATGTACCAATATATAAATGTGTACTTATGAATAAACAGCCCTGATGTGGCCCTTTGCGGTCGGCTGGGCTATAAGCAACATTATCTTATCTTATCTTACTTATGAATAATAAATACAATCGTTACAATCTGGAATTTTTCTTTGCGCTTTACTCAGTTTGAACGAGTGAATAAAAAATATTTTTTTAAAAGGGTAGTAGTTGCAAGGAGGTTTGTTTTTCATTTTCAGTTACAAACAAACAGACAAACACAGAACATTATAGTGACAATAAAGTAATACCAGGTACTATAAATTTGAGAAAATAGCATGCACACACACATATATACATATACATACACACACATACATATGTATACACATATATATATACATACACACACAATATACATACCCATATACATAATATATATATACATACATATATATATATGCACACACATACATATACACACACATATAAACATACATATATATATACACTTTACATACATACACACATATATATACACATGTACATACATACACACACATATATACAAATACACAACTACAACGAGGAGGCAGAAGGACACATACACACACACCCACGCACACAGGTGTAGGATACGGGAGAGAGTTATTGGTTGATTATCATAGTCGATACAGCATATATACATGATATTTTTATCACTAGTATCAGTTAAAGTTGATCTTTACATAGTATAGTTTTTTATCCTAGTAAGTTATGTGGAGTAAAACAAGTTGGAGCATGATGAGACCTCTTCAAGATGCGCAAGGTAGGTTTCCACAACATCGTCTTTTCTCTTTTCTTCTTTTACGGCATGCCACACACAGCTTGTATGACGCTGATAGGAATCGACTAAGTAACTGTAACATAGTATAAATATTGAAAACAGATTGCTTGATTGATAATAACCATAACAGAGAGGAAAAGTAATAAAAAACATTCTTTGACAGCAGCCATAGAGCTCTATTGAGTTTTGTTAATAAAAAGAAACAGTATTTCAAAGATCAAGAAAAAAGTGTGGAATAAGGCAGCCAACTTTCCTCAAATTCTCTATATGTGTTGTTCAAAAATGATACATATTTTTCTGATTCCAATCTGTTTCTAAGAAATGTTATGAATAGCTGCACATTTGGGTGTACATTTTGCAGGTTTGTCTTGTATATATAAAAATTTAGCCAGAAGCAGAATAAAATCCAGAGGCTTGTCTGTTGTAATATTTTGTTTTACTCCGAACAAAACCAATCTTTATCAATTTGAAGATAATCACAATGTGGACATTTTTCTTAAGCAAATGTTCAAAACCGGTCCAAAATCTGTGACAATAGCACAATCATACAACATATGTGAAATGCATTGCTCATCCATATTACAAAAGTTGCAAATTGGGGAATCGGTAATTTTAATCCTGAATAAATATCTCTGAGTAGGGAGTAGTCTATGTAATAGTCTGGTTTGAAACCATCTGAGCTGTACATCTTTAGTAGTTTTTATAATAATGTAAAAAAAATATGTTTCCAGCTCAGATTTTCAAACAATTTTGTTCCATTTTTGGACTGCTGTTGGAATAGCATCATTTCCATTTAAAATGGTCTGCACATGTTTATTGCCCTTATAAATAAAGGACCACGTCATCGAGTCTAAAGTTTTGTATCTGTTGGTTAGAACTACATTTAACTTTTGACAATATGTTCGGATTGCGTCGACAATACCTTCATACAATATGAAATTGGTTCTAATACCTGGGTATTTCAGCAGAAATTGGTTATATGTCATAAACTGACCATTGTCATTAATTATATTTTTTACATAGAAAATATAGTCACCCATTCTCGCACATAAACTACCCTTCGTCCCCTTATAATATTAATGTTGTAATGAATACATTCAGACATGAATTCATGCACAGAAGATACACAACATTTTGTACATATTTTTTTTGTAATGTTTTACAACATCCTTCTTGAATGGGTTTTCAACATTTTCAATAATAATATTAGCATATTTGGCTCCAAAATGTTTTAAATGTCTTAGCCTAGGAAACATTAAGGGTAAAATCCTTCCACTCAGAATCAAAGTTCAGTCTCCTTAACCAAGATATTTTCATAGAAGACAAAAAGTTTCCCAACATTCAGCATCTTCAATCCACCTTCAAAGTACTGTTTTTCAACCACAGACCTTTTGATTTTGCCTTGTTTGCCATTCCCCAAAAACTTGTACAGTTCTTTTTCTAAGATTAAAAAAAAAATCTGGTGGGTCAGGCAAATTAATTAATAAATAGATAATTTTTGAAAACACTAAAGTTTTAATAACAGTTATTTTTCCATAAGGAGTAATTTGTCTTTTTTTCCAAAACGCCAAAATGCGTCTGATTGAAAAAAGTTTGTCGTAGTTTAGTTGTACAATAGTGTCAGTGTTGGTGGAAAATGTAATGCCTAAAACCTTAAAAGTGCCTGGGTCCCAAACAAAATTCTTATCGCGCATATATTGCATGCCAGAGTTTTTTCTGCTACCTATCCAAACAACTTGGGTTTTGTCAAAATTTATTTTTAGACCAGAAATATGTGCAAATCTTGTAGGTATGTACTGCTTCAATAAATGACTTTTCTGATCCATCAAGGCACAATGTTGTGTCATCAGCAAATTGGGATAGTAAGTTTTACTTTATTTTTAATTTTAATTCCTTTAATGTTCACATTACGGCGGGTCATGAGAGACAATATTTCCGCACAGATTAAATACAGATAAGGGGAGGCAGGATCCCCTGTCGACTCCTCTTTCTATTGAAAACCAAGGAGTGTATTGGCCGTTGACTGAGATACAGGTAGAAATTTCGTTATAAAATAATAATGTCTGGGCCGAATTTTTAAAAAGTAAGCATTTTAGTAGAAAGGACCAAGACACACTGTCAAATGCCTTTTCAAAATCTACTAATAATAACATGCCTGGAATTTTTCATTTTCAGTGTACAACAATGTATCGTAGAGTAGTCTGATATTTTCGCCAATGAAACGGCCCTTTAGAAAACCCTTTTGGCTTTCATGAATAACACTTGGTAAAACTCTCTTGAGACGGTTAGCAATACAAGCTGAAGCGATTTTGTATGTAGTATTCAAAAGGGAAATAGGGCGCCAATTTTTAATAAACCGTTTAGGTTTTCCTTCTTTAGCGATACATACTATAGTTCCTTGCCGCTGGGTTATTGACATTTGACCTTTGTCAAAACTTTCATTTATAGAACGCACAAAGGGAAAGAGCCAATATCAATAAAGAAAAACTTTTAAAATTCTACAGTAAAGCCATCAGGTCCTGGACTTTTAAAATTTTCGTATTTTTCAAAGAACAAGCAGCTTCCTGAAATGTTATTAAGCCCTCGATAGATTCACTCTCCTCATTAGTTTTAAAAATGGTGCATCAGGGAGTTCATCAGTAATGTTAAACATCGTTTACCTCTCTAAAGCAATATAACTTTTCATAAAAGCATTTTGTTTCATTAAGAATATATACCTGTGTGTCTTTGTGGAGTTTTGTGAGTGATCCTCAGCCTGTAACATACCCATGTGTCTTTGAGTTTTGTGAGCGACCCTCAGCCTGTAAGGTACCCATGTGTCTTTGTGGAGTTTTGTGAGTGACCCCGGCCTGTAACATACCCATGTATCTTTGTGGAGTTTTGTGAGTGATCCTTAGCCTGTAACATACCATTCGTCTTTGTGGAGTTTTGGCGAGTGATCCTTTGCCTGTAATACACCCATGTGTCTTTGGGGGTTTTGTGAGTGACCCTCATCCTGTAAGGTACCCATGTGTCTTTGTGGAGTTTTGTGAGTGACCCTCAGCCTGTAACATACCCATGTGTCTTTGTGGAGTTTTGGTGAGTGACCCTTGGCCTGTAACAGAAAGATGGCAGAGTGGTTAAGACGTTCGCCTGCCAATCCAACGTGTGAGAAGTGCGTGGGTTTGAGCCCTGCCTTTCTCGCCCTTTCTTTCCCAGTTTGAATGACAAATCGAACTGAATGTCAGGTCCATCGGATGGGGACTATAAGCGAGTCGGACCCGTGTGCCTTCCTGGCCCCCTGCACACGTTTTAAGAACCCACGGCAGTTGAAAATCGAAAAGAGCAGGGTGTTCCCCGCTGCCCTGGCAAAATTGATGTAAATTGAAGATAGCCGCCTGGTATTTCTTACCAAGCCACAAAAATTGTCACTGTTATCGTGTGCCATCGTGTACTGGTGGAAATGGAGGACATGTATAAAACATTGTATGCATCCTATGTGAGAAACTGAAGGAATAAATGAGATAAATGAAAATGAGTGACTGATATTTGAATGGTCGGGAACGACTGAATCGGCGCCAGTAGGCTGCTCTTCGGCCGGCTCTACCTGGGTAGGCGCCCGTTGAGTGAGCGAGGTAGTTTGTTTATTGTAAAGCACTTAGAGCTTGGTCTGTGACCGAGGATAGCGCTATATAAATGCCCAATATAATATAATAATAATAAAAATACTCATGTGTCTTTGTGGAGTTTTGTGAGTGATCCTCAGCCTGTAACATACCCATGTATCTTTGTGGAGTTTTGTGAGCGATCCTCAGCCTGTAACATATCCATGTGTCTTTGTGGAGTTTTGTGAGTGACCCTCGGCCCGTATCATACCCATGTGTCTTTGTGGAGTTTTGTGAGTGACCCTCAGCCTGTAACATACCCATGTGTCTTTGTGGAGTTTTGTAACATGTCTTTGTGGAGTTTTGTGAGTGATCCTCAGCCTGTAACATACCCATGTATCTTTGTGGAGTTTTGCGAGTGATCCTCAGCCTGTAACATACCCATGTCTTTGTGGAGTTTTGTAACGTGTCTTTGTGGATTTTTGTGAGTGATCCTCAGCCTGTAACATACCCATTTTATCTTTGTGGAGTTTTGTGAGTGATCCTCAGCCTGTAACATACCCATGTGTCTTTGTGGAGTTTTGTGAGTGACCCTCGGCCCGTATCATACCCATGTGTCTTTGTGGAGTTTTGTGAGTGACCCTCAGCCTGTAACATACCCATGTGTCTTTGTGGAGTTTTGTAACATGTGTCTTTGTGGAGTTTTGTGAGTGATCCTCAGCCTGTAACATACCCATGTATCTTTGTGGAGTTTTGTGAGTGATCCTCAGCCTGAAACATACCCATGTGTCTTTGTGGAGTTTTGTGAGTGACCCTCGGCCCGTATCATACCCATGTGTCTTTGTGGAGTTTTGTGAGTGACCCTCAGCCTGTAACATACCCATGTGTCTTTGTGGAGTTTTGTGAGTGACCCTCGGCCTGTAACATACCCATGTGTCTTTGTGGAGTTTTGTGAGTGACCCTCAGCCTGTAACGTACCAATGTCCAACAACACATATATGTGAATACTGCTAGCAATGATATTCCCCTTGCTTTATCTTGTAAACTCTTTGACTCTTATTTCTGATCACAGTTTCTGACATGCCACCTTTGCTGTTGTGGTCTGGCCGCTTGGTGGTGCAAAATGTGCAGTGTCGAGGGGGGGGGGGGGGGGGGGGGGGGGGGTACACCAGCTGTCAATTCTTCGATGTGTATTCCCCCCCCCCCCCTTTTTTTTTGTTCTTTTAAGTGGGGTGGGGGGTAGGGTGATTAAATCAACTGCATGTACATTTTTTTTTACCGCAGTACATCATTTAGAGCAGCAGGGATCGGTGCCACATCTGCAAATGTAACGTTAGAGTTAATGATTATGTTTTTGGTAAGATGATTATGATGAACCAATCATGAACAAAGCCAAAGCACAAGGTGCTAAAATTCAGCCTAGTTCTTTCAGCAAACTATAGATTGTGATTTCTTCAATTTGAAGATATGTGTTTGTGTGATGTGGTTGTGTATGAATCAGAGATGTTTCTTCCCATTTTAGAAATAGATTTGTTGGTCTTGGATGTATGTGTGTGAATTGGATAGGGCCTCCTTCAGTTTTTAGGTTAATTGCAGAGTTGTGTGTGTGTGAACCAGAAATCAGGATCATGGGTTTGTGCAAATCACAGGTCAAAGTGAAAGTGTATCAACATTTAAGAATTCAGTTTTCTGCTAAAACTGAACAGTTTGTATTTGTTTGCTGTAGCTGTATGTTTGTGTGTGTGTAAAAAAGAGATAATGCCTAACCCAAAACCTTTCCAAGAAAAACAGGTGATGTGAAACTGAAACTTTCTAGAACTTTGCAGAATGTACTAAATTCTCTTCAAACATGGGATGTCGTCCAGATGAACATGTATGCATGTTTGCATGTACACATCTTGGCCACAATAACTGATGGAGAGTCACTTAATGTGCACTGGCAGATCCTGCTAAAAACGGAAGTTCTGCTCTTTTTATTCTTGGGAGCTGTTTATTGTTGTTATATCTTGAATATCTGAACTCTAATGGCATGAATTTATTTATTTTTCTTTTTTTTTCCTTAATGGCGGGATTTGCTGTCCCACTTCATCAGTCTTAAAGATTCTGGTTTGCTTGCCAAGAGCTAGTTGTGTGTACAGGGCTTTCTCTTACATCTGCCTCAGTTCAGCCTCCTCCATTGCTGGTAATGGACTAACAAGTAACATGCAAATGCTCAGTGTTTGAGTTACACCTCTGAGTTACTACTGTCGGGTATTTTCATGTCAGAAGAAAGGTGCTTCCATTTGTTTTCAGGGTGAGGGTGTTTCTCTCTCTCTCTCTCTCTCTCTCTCTCTCTCTAACATGCAAGTTGCAGCCACAGTGTCAGGAACAGCAATCAATTTTTCTTTTTTTGTATTAAATACAGCTGTACAGAATAGCAAAATATGCAGAGAAGCACAACATATTTTGGCCAAAATGGTACGACTAGCAGGCCTGGCTGTTCAGTTTGTGCTTTTTTCATTCACTCAGTGTAAGAAAGACAAAAGAATCAGATGTGCTTCAGTTAGTTTCCATTCCTTTCCACTACCCTTCCTTTGCCCCTGTTCTGATGGATGTCTGTATATCAAATCGACAGATGCCCCATGGTGCGGACACTGCAAAAAGTTGGCTCCGATCTGGGATCAGCTGGGTGAGAAGTTCAAGGACAACAAGGATATCATCATCGCCAAGATGGACTCCACAGCCAATGAGCTGGAAGAGGTCAAAATCAAGAGTTTCCCAACCTTGAAATACTTCCCCAAGGGCAGCGACGAGGTAAGCTATTCTCCACTAAGTTTCTGTTCTTCTCATAGTGCTGCTTGTTATTTTTTTTCTCCTTCACACTCAAAGAACATATGCACACTGTAAAATTGCTGCAGCAGTACACACTTCACACTCCCTACAAAAACATAATATTTGTTTCTACAGATCATCGAATATGATGGTGAGAGGACCCTGGAAGAACTGACCAAATTCGTGGAAAGTGGCGGCAAGCAAGAACCTCCGAAGAAAGAGGTACAATCTGCACAATGTTTCAGTGTGTATGTGGAGTTCCCTTTGCATCTAATGTTGGCATCTTTTAAAGCTCTGTAGTCAATACTGAACCATGCACGTTCTTTACATTTCATTTTTTCTTTGAAAAAGTTCTTTAATTAACAGACCTCCCATCTCTAGCATATTGTTCCCTCCTTTCCCTTAGTCTTCTGTCACACTCCAAGTCTAGTGTCCATGTCTCCTAAAGGGGATTTGGCCATCCTGAGTTCGCCCTTGTCACTTCTTAATCTGATTATGATGAGAATTTCTGAAGATTGTTGCTTGAAATGTATGTGATCAGTGTGTGACGCGTGCATGCACGCGCATCCTATGTGCGTGTGTGTGTGAGAGTGTGTGAGAGAGAGAGAAGTACTATGGTGCATTTAATTTGATTGAAGGTAGATGGAGCTTTAGTAGGAGATATCTGCCAAGAAGCTCAGCTAGATGATGGGGCATGCGAAAACAGCTTTCAGATCAGTCTGTTACCATCATTTTAACTGTACAGAACTGTAAACATTCTTGGCTTTGGACAGGCCACCTTTTTTTTATTTTTTTTTTTTTTTTTTATTGGAGCATATTTATTTTTGATATACAAGGGTTAATATTATATTTAGGTGAACCAATTAAAAGTTACCCCAACCCCCCCACATGTAATGATTTTCCAAATCATGCACTATATTTGATTTGTTAGTTTTATCAGTTAAGAGATTTTTTAAAGGGGAATTTCATAAAAGTGAGTGGGAGTGTCACTGGTTTATTATTGTTAAAATCATGAAGAAGGTTAAGGTAAGGTGAAGTTTCAAGCCCAGCGACCACAAAGGGCCATATCAGGGCTAGTCACCATGAGAAGTCAATCACAAGTCATTTTTAAAAAAATGAAAAATGAAAACAAAAAATCCAACCTCTATCTTTAAAATGCACTGCTAAAGCACCAGAAAACCTCGTCCAAAAAAACTTCTCAGTAAATCTTAGATTCAGATGAAAAAAGTTGATCTCTTTCAGCCCAACCGCACACAGGTGGGAGTCTGAACAGGTTTTCATGGAGTCTGCTATAAAGTGTTTAAGTCTTGCATCAATATGAAGAAGGATTGCCACTGTAATGATCATGTGTATGGGTGTTTGTGTGTGTGCAGGAGGGGAAGAAAGAAGAGGACGTGACGACAGAAAAAGGATGAAACTCTAACCGGCAGTTATATTTTGTTTTTATCATTTGATCTTATTGTCCTCACATGTGTTTTCTTTCCAACATTAAATCAGTTAACTGTGTTCAGTTCATGACGTGAAGATGTATTGGTGAGTTTGGAAAGTAAACAGGGAAATGGGTGTGTTGAATGTGCTGGTCTTTTAAGACATGTTGTCTTGGTTTTTGTGCATGTAAGGTGAAAGGTAATATTGTTTTTCTTCTATTTTCCTTAATTTATCATCATTCAGTGGCAATTTACACATTGATGGATAACTGTCGCTTCCCTCGAAACTTTTTTTTTGGATTGGATATGTATCCCATTGTGTAGTTGCTGCTGTGAATGTTCTGTTTTATTGTTGCCAGAGCTGGGTTTTTGTGATGATAAAAATATGTTATATTTTTTTACATATTTTTAGGTATTGTTTTTGCTGCTGTGAATGTTTTCTTGAGATGGGTGGAATTTTTATGGATGTGTTCCCTTTCCCCTACTCCTGCTTTTTTTTTTTTATATATATATATATATATATATTTTTTAAATATTTTATTATATATATTTATATATATATAATATATATATATATACAGATTTTAATTGTTGCTGCTGTAAATATTAATATAGATGCATATATACAACCATGATTTTTGACGGGGTCTTACCTGCAAGATCAATTCCAGTTGTCATTTGTATCGGGTTTTGCTTGAAAAAAAAGAAAGAATTCATGTCAATACCAGAATCAAAGGTTTGTTATGGTCCAGTTGCATAATTGTTTTGCAACAAAGTTTGTCGGCATTAATTAGTTTTGAACCTTTAGAAGCAAAATTCCTCATCTTTCCTCCTTCTGTGTTCTTTTTATTCTAATTTAAATTCCATTGTTCAGAGTTCTGTGAGACGTCTGTTTGAGTTTTGTGGCAAGTCTTCCCTTCGCAGCGTGCAGCTTGAGGGAGAGGACATGTTGAATGCCAAGGAACGAAGGGATCAGTCTTAGGGCTGAGGGAGAGGACATGCTGATTGCCACGACCGGAGGATCAGTCATTGGCAGAGGGAGAAGGGTGACATGATTGATTGCCAAGACTGGCTGAGGGAGAGACAGGTTGATTGCCAAGACCCGGCTGACGGGAGAGACAAGGTGATTGCCAAAGACACGGAGTATCAGTCTTTGCTGAGGGAGAGATGATTGATTGCAAAAGACACGGAGGATCAGTCTTTGGCCGTGTGTTTGCTTCATTCCAAATTTACACATGCTGTTTTATGGTGATTTGAAACTGCTGACTGAATGAAAAAAATAAGAAAAATGTTGACATTGATTAACCATGTTTTAAAGTGATTTGATGTTGAGGGCGTGCTCCACTGAATCGGGCCAAGTGAAAGTTAGACTGAATAGTTTTGCAATTAGCAGAGAAAAGAGTGTCGGGATTTAGCCAGAGTCTGTGGTTGTAAGTCTTAACCATGCCTTTGTGGATTACCCTTATTCTGCTCTACTCCACCTGCCAAGCTCACTTAAACCTCCAGTGCCCACTCATTGGACCTCAAGCCCTTCACTTGCAGGTGTTTGGGAAACTTTGAGTTTTTAAGCATGCCATTTGGAGGACCAGCAAGTTTGCCAAAGTTACCATAGTCTTGAATTCTCTTCATATCACCTCTGAGGGCAAAAATATTTAAAGTATTTTTCAGCTTAGTACGTATATGAACAATGGTAATAGTGACAATTTAGAGGGGCCCAAGTGCTGCATGAATCAGTTAAATTATCAGAAAGCTGTGCAGACTATTTTGATGCACTTGCACTCACCTTAACTTTATGTCTATGTTTAAGAGCTCTATGGCTTCACAATTGATAGATTTTTCATTTGTTGTAAATCATACGTGACTTCAAAGGTCAGTTATAACAAGACCGCATAACCACGGACCACACTGCAGCAAACCATATAATTACTTGATTATTGTTTTGGTTTAGAGGTTATGTGGGTGTTTTTTTTTAAACATGTTAAGAGGAACAGGGAAACACAATCCTGGGCCACTTCGCCTCACCTAGATTCGGGGCGAAGTAACCCAGGATTGGTGTTTCCCTGTTCTTGCCAAGTAAGACTTCAAAACGCAAAAAATAACGATTATTACAAACAAACATCTGTGCAGGGATATCCGTTTTTAATACTAATTTTACTAAATTTTCAGTTTTAGTTTTTGTTTAATCCTATGTTTTTCTTGATCGTTTTCAAAAACATCATTTTCGGCGCAAACATTTCTTCAAATTGAGTCACTGTCATTCATGTGATTAACACTACGTCATAAACCTGTTCTCTAAAGTCTTTTTAAAACTGAGTTCTATTTTTGGCAATAAACTCCACCCCTTATCCAGCATGTCTTCGCTGAACGCTAGTTTCGGACAAAAGTGATTCTCTTTTTAACTATGTCATTTCTGCCTGAAACAGTATTCTATAATAAATAGCTGTCTGCGTTCCCTCACAAAACAATATAAAAATCGTTCTATGCCATACACTCAGTTGATTTGCTGGGATCATCTAAATATATTTATCATTGTCCTATAAACATTATTATGATATGCTTTGTCCATTTAAGTGTTGGACAGAAACACAATATGATTAAAATTATAACGTAAACGTTTGTAAACAGGTCGAGGATAAAATATTGTTTTTCCACAACCAGTCTGCCCACAAATCATGAGCAATGAGGAGTTTTTGTCATAAGTTTACTGCTCCAGAGTTTTATAACAGAGTTTAATCTAATTCAGTTATTATTTTATCATACTCTCCGTCAAGACCTTGTTCAGTATACTTAAAACGCCTATGAGGCAAAATGTGTAAGATTAATCCAATTAGTCCTGTAAGAGAGATTCTATTTAAGTCAAAGTGATTTTGTTGCTTGATGTATGATCTTAAATATCCTCGCATTGTGAAGAACGACGATGGTAACGTTAAGACGTTTAAGTCCGAAAAGCCAGGCTAATTATTAATTCCTTTTATAAGGTCATCACTCAACGCCCACACCCCATTTCTCCACATCTTTAAGACAGAAATTACAAATATATTGTGACCGTGTCTCCTAATTTTCTGTATTGGAAAGAAACCTGTAATTTTGTAGAAGCTTTTATTACAACTGTTTCTTTTCTTGTGGAGGAGTAATGTTTTTTCCCATACGGGTTATTTCAATTTCTTCCGATAATTAAGTCGGTATAAGATTACTGTAAAGGCAGAGATGAATGCTTTTCTGAAAACTTTTTTGACGGCTAAAATATGTAAATGGGCTTATGATTCAAATTTTATTTCCCATTCTAAAATGGTTCTAAGTGCCATTTGAGGTCCAGGTTTTCTGAAACTATTTTATATTCATAGTGGCCAACATTATTTGCTTCTAGATTGCGTAGTTGTTTAGTTTAGGGAAATTTTGTTGACGTTCACCTCTTTGCGATATAATCACCATCTTTAGTGTACTCAAAAAACCAACAAAGTGCCTATCTCACCATTCTGTTCAAGTCCGCAACGTCTGCAAGGTCTTTTAATTCTAAAGTTATACACCTCACAGGCGCTAATGTAACTCCTGGGTCTTCCTGGCCCCGCGACATTATTTTTTATACTGTCTTATTTAATTTCCAAAACATGTGTAGGTTATCACATTTCCACAACTTACCCGTTAGTCTTTGATTTTTTATATTAATGATCCAACCCACCCCACAAACTAATCTTTTTTAACTGTAAATTAGGGAAAATTGTATAATTTCATAATCGCATATGCAGTTTGCTGATGGCAAGAGAACTCTTAAAAAACAATGAGGGCCCCCTCCATCATATAAGTTTTAATCAGGGCTCAGTCATTCATATGATCATAGAGTAATGAATGTAATGCAAGATCGAGCGGATTTTCCCTATAAGTAGTGTTTGTCTGGCCAGCAATAAAACTATGAGTGGGTAAATTGTAGTTGTAAAGCCTAACATTTTAGCTAGTTCTCTCTATCAAAAAAGTATGATGTTCCTTCGTCTTCCGCTTAAATGTTAACAAGTTTATAGATTTGCATAGTTTAAGTGTGAGAGTAATGTCAAAGTTACTCATTGCTTCTTTTAGTGAGCAAAACCGTATAATAACATCAGTATTGTTAAAACTGGCTTCATTTTGTCCATGCTCTGTTACTTTTGAAACCTTATTATTCATCTTGGCTTTGCTTATATTAAACCATACGAATATTGTAGAATAGTTCAATGGAGCGGCAACCATTTTTAGGCCCCGCATTCGTTATCAATAGCATGTTCTAAAAAACGAAGGCGGTCTTGGGTTGTTATAGTTACAACATTTTTTAAATCCAAATTAAAAATGAGAGCAATCAAATATACTGCGCAAATATTGTGTAGGGCCGCCACTACAATCTTAAAAAATAGCAAATGATACTCATGACATTGCTGTGACCCAAACTGCCTCTTTTCATAAAAAAGGTGAGTACTCCATTGAAGAGCTATCTTAACCCCCTATTGAAAAAGAGCACATCAGTAAGCGTGGTTAGTAAACCGATGCAGTTTTATCAGAAACCAAGTTTTAAACTTTGCTGTGTCAGTGCATCACTGGGTGTGTGGATAGTTGGCGTATGTTTTACGATCATTTAAAGTCACCATGATCCTTTGTGAGGTCAGTGTCAGATTTCATTTCATATTACCACCTTTCAGGCGTGCGTATTTGACTGAACTGAAGCCCCATTAACGAATGACCAAATGTTTAATCCATTCAGCAACAGATAGGACTTGACGGCTTTTGGCACGGAATGTAACGAATTCAATATTAACTTAAGAAACTTTAGCAAAGTTGGATCTTAATCATGGCTAGCGTCATTTATTTTCAGGGCACGCAAGAAAGTATAACTTTGACGGCGTTCTCCTTTCAAATAGTTCAGCCTGGTCTAGAGCAAGCGCAAAAAACAGGCAAGGACAACATTTATCTTAGACGCATCTTAGGGCCTAACTAGGGGGGAATAGAAACGAATAAACGACTCTTTCGTACTTACGTTTGGTGTTGCTAGGGGCGCAGGCCAGGCAAGATCAGCATAATGAATCTTCTACTGGGCTTTGACGCACACAAACAATATTAGCAAATATAGAGGAACTCCATAAATTCTCAGTTGATTTACCTTCCAAGCATCAAAGGTACCAACATGTTTTACAATACGCAAGATCGAAAGTAGACTTTGCTGTTGGGCACTGGTTTATACATGTTTTGCTTCTGACCTTAGACTCCAGGTAGGAATGATAATAAACTATAATAATGAAATTCTTATAGCAGGCAATGAACAGAAGGTTGGGAAAACGACATAAATTCTGAGCGTAATATTACAAGCAGTAAACAACACCAATATGAAGTCCTCTAATTCCCGATGACAAACCCCAAAAGTCATTGAAGACTCAGCCAAGCCGCGGGACTCTGTTCGCGATGACCCAGAAAATGCCACGCAGCGCTGTTCTTGGCATTAACTGGCCTAGGATTATTGAGTCTTTATCTTACTAAATATTAAACCCAACTATTAAGAGAACTTATGTCCATAAGTGGCATAGGCCATAAAGCCAATACTTTGCTTGCAGTAGACAAATGCCAGCTGACAATACTCCTAATATACCAGGTAAAGGTCTATTGCTTTAACTGCTAATTTTTTTTATAAACTCGCAAGATGAATCAGCTGTTTTTTTTACCCATGATTTATCAGGTGGAGGGGATGGTGTGGTGGCATGGGCTTTGACCACCGCGCCAGTAATAGCCATCCACCAGTGTATTATGGCAAAACTAATGGCCGTTATACGCTTGCTATGTGATCCTTGCTCTCTAAACAGTGTTCGTATTCGTTCTGCTAGCGTTGTGTCTTCATATAAAATTATTTGGATAGATTCTTTATTAATTCACTTGAGTTCGTAATTGGTATCGGTTAGTAGTTAGCACTTTGTATTGCTGATCTTCCTTTGTTCAAGATCTTTTTAGTCTTTGGGTTATTCTTTTTTTTTCATCTCAGGCCCTCGATGCGGTCTTAAGCCTCAACGAGTTTTTCTTTTTCCTCTTTTTTATATGCCATTAGTTCACCCTAGTTTTGCTAAATTGTTTTGTTAATTCGCCTTCTTATGGTTCTTTAAAGAGGATCAAGGGCCGTTAGTTCTCGCATGGGTTCGCGGTGAGGCGTGTATAGTCTTTATCGCTGATTCTTCTGAAAAAACTGGATTCTGCCTACTATTCATTTTATTACTTACCTGCTGATTGAATTTAATGCTATAAGTTCCATGGTTTGCATTTGGTTATTGTTGGGTGTTCTTGCAGAGGCAGTGTGTTTTGAGTTTAGCAAACTGCTTCTACCTTAATTTTGGCCTAACAAGGCCAAGGCGATTTTGATTTTCACTGGGATCTTTTCTAATTGAACCACGGCCTAAAAATTTGATGGGTCTTTTTAGTTGTAAGCTGAACAAGTTGGCCTTGATCGTCTTTTCACAAACAAATGATTCATCTTTTATTCAAAATCATTGGGTCTATAATTCGGGGGTTCTTGACCTCATACTTAGGTCAATGATTTAACCTTACTTTCTGTAATTCAGCCACATGAGAGCGTTGGAGCGATGCTGTGTTAAAGGGATCATTTCACTAGTCGTCTCCACGATCAAAAAACTCTAATCTTCTTCGCTTTATTTCCTGGCCATGTTTTTAAAAAATTAACTTTTTATTGGTTTATAAAAAAAAGCCACAAGCCTATGGCTCGATTTTGACCCGTATAGAAAGCTGAAAAGAACCCCTTGGCGTGAAGGGAAATAAACGGATTTAATGTTCCAAATAATCATTCTTAATGATGCAGATCAAAATCTTACTGTCAAATATCCAGATTAGGAAGCGGATGATGAATTGATTGTGCCAGCTCTGCGCTTCTTATAATTTCAAAATAGAGTCGATTTCAAACAAACAGACCAAAACAGGACAGTTGTCCAGAATCTGGGACGGACAATCGTAAGAAAAATTCTATAAAACATGAGGGGCACGAAATATTTTCTTTTACACAATGCCGACAGATTTTTAACCTATTCTGATCTATGGCTAGGGAAATGAAAGGGGTGATCTTGGTTTCAGGAATTGAAAATGATTCTGGATAAAACACAGAAAGCGCCGCGCTGTAAAGACAACAAAAAGCATGTAAGCCGTTTAAAGTTTGCGTATGGGAAATCGCTTTTTCCATTCCTTAGATGTTTTGAGTTGTTAAAAGCGCTGCGCCATACTATCAAGGGCAATAAAAGACAGATTGTCATTGAACTAACTTTTAATGAATACAAACGCGTTATCAAATCATCAGACACCGAAGCAAAGTACAGCATTCTGAATTCTTGTTAGAGTTTGTCGTTGTTTGCCAACTCTATTTAGCACGGCTGAGATTGGGCACCAATCTGAGTCTGAATAGAAATAAATTACGAAAGAGTGATTTCATCATACAACATTATCCTAGAACGAGGCAGGGACACGATTATGGAATTTTAGTTTTAGTGTTGCAGCAAGATCGCTTAAAGGTTTTTTATTGCAGTGCGAGCTGAAGACCGTACAAAAGGAGCAAGTTGAAAAGGTTTTTTAATTCAAAATAATAACGAAAGTCAATGTTTCGATTGGAGGTGTAGTTCTAACCAAATCTACGCTAGCGGGCATAAACCATTTCAAGCATTTGATGAAATAAGGGAAAATGTTTGGGGGCGGGAGGTTGTAGACATCCAAAGTTGACCTTGGTCTCGAAGATTTAATTTTCACAAATGTTAGGTTGAGATTCTACACAACGAAAATTACGGTTTTAAGGATTGACCTAAGGTCAACAGGAGGGATAATCAGTTGCATGCGAAGCGGTAGAGAAACTGTGAGAGACTAATAAAAATTCAAAGTGATAAGAGAAGAAGCCGATAAACCGCTTAATGTACATTTGTTTTATATATGATGCGCAGCATGAATAGTAGAGATAACAGATAAAAGATGTAACTATACTAAATTATTTATTCATTTATAAAAGCATGTGGTTCAGGTTTATCCAAATGTGCCTACAGCGCCGCTAAGAAGGGGCTAGCAGGCATTCTGCTGTTATAGAAAACCCTGAAGTAAAAAACCTTCAGAATAACAACATTTACAAAAATTCAGCAAGTATAGAGCAAGGACCTTTCAAAATACAGCAAAACCAAACGAAGGTATCTGTGCTTTAATGCTGTTACATATGTTAATACGGCGCATCATATAAAGCGCCTCTATCAGCAGGAACGAGTGTTTGTCTCTTAGAACGGCAAAGGCGCACCCGCGGCTTTACCTTAGGAAAGGTTGGTCTTTGCTCTCGGTCTGTGTTCATTAGCTGTAGGTGACTGCTAGCAAAAAAATAAAAATAAACTCAAAAGACACAGCTAAGCTTCAATAATAACAGCTAAACTTAGTTCGTTTAAACTGACAATAATAACGCGCTAGCTGATCAAAACATCACGATGAAGAATTTAATCGTATACAGGGCATTATGATGACATACAAAGACAAAGTTTGATCTTCAAAGAAGGCGGTGACAAGTTTTTCTCAACGCAGGACCCCGAGCAGATAAAAGGAATGTTAAAAAGTAAACGAGACATTAAACTCTGTTTAAAAGCTCACATTACACACAAAAGGAGTTTATACTTTAGTTTAATGAGTCCAAGCGCAAAAAGGACCGTTGATATTGGTTATGATTAAGTATTTTTTTTTTTAATTTAATTAAATTTTTTGGAATGAAAATAAAGACAGATGGCAAGCTATAGAAGGACAAGACGAATTTTTTGAAGGAATTGCTCGAGAGAGAGGATTATCAAGAGCACTGAATGATATTGATTAGGACGTCATTGACCCAACAAACCGTACAGGCAAGCGTTTGTTCATGCTATTTCTCAAGTTCAGCGCAAATAAAATAGACCCACCGGTTTGTTTTAGTAATGTTGCAGTTATAATCGCTATGTAACTAATGAAGAAAATCTAGAAAGTCTGGGTCTCGACTAAAACAACAGATAATCTTACTCTAATGCCTTAACACCCGGTTGGCAGACGAAACTGTTACACAGTTTGACGCTGCGCTGAAGAAGCTAAAATGAGGAGGCTCTGGTTGGTCAGAGGGAAGAATCTTGAGAATAGATTAAAACAGGGCTAAGTATGCACGATTGTAGGCAAGGCTTAATTCCGCTACCCGAGAGTTGGTTTTAAAGAGAGCTGTTTTCAACATCCACCAATCCGGCCCCACAATGTTTCATGTGGTGCGTTCTTGCAAGGCTGCATCATGTCGCGACACGCCCACAGAGAGAGTGTCTAACTATGGCATACACCAAAGATCTTAACTTAAATGGAATATCTTTCGGTAGTGTAGACCCAATTGATCAGTTTGAGGAACAAACAAACCAATAACTTGTTAATGTCTACACATGTGATGAGTAAACAGATTTTGGTGCCAAATAAAGGTCCAAGAAACAGTCCAACGATTGGCGAAGCAGACAAAAATCATGTTGACTTATATAAAGTTTTCACAGCGGAGGCTGGGCCACATTATACATTGATAAGAACAATGAGTAAAACTAATGCAGAATACTTCAAAAGATGGGCACAAACAAGAATTCAGTAGAAAATGTTTAAACAAGAATGCCTCTGTGCAAGCTGCGAGTGAAAATAAGAAACATTGTATCGGCCAGTTGACAGTTAATACAGAACTAACTACGCCGCCGGATCTAAAGTTAGTTTTAAGAACTGGAAAACGGCTGCAAACATCTCCTATTGTGTTTACGCAGACTTCGATCACTCATTGTTCCTTATGAAGGGCCAGCGCCACCAAAAACTTCGAAACAACAGTCTTAATGAGTAATCATCGATTTGTTTCATTTGCCTTCATTATTGTTAGGTCAGATGGCGACATTCAGAAGCCAGAATTATAAGAGGCCAAATGCGGCTAGAAGATTTTTACAGCGCATGCAGCAAGTGCTTAATGACTGTTCTAATATATCACCTTATCTGACATCATCATGACGCCTGAAGACCAACAACAGTAGACTCAGCCCACGCCTTGTTGGATTTGCGGTTTAGAGTAACGCCCAGAGTGTACACCCACAGTATGAGACCATGTCACATTAGTGGAAAAGTTTAGAGGTGCAGGCACAGTACATGCAATCTTCAACCTTAAGTTTGATCCAAAGACATGGAACGCTGCCCATATTCTTCAAAACTTGCGAGGTTACGACTCTCATCTTATAATGAAAGCAGTAGGACGATGCTTTTTGGGGTCATGCA
Source organism: Conus ventricosus (assembly GCA_018398815.1). Taxonomy (NCBI): domain Eukaryota; kingdom Metazoa; phylum Mollusca; class Gastropoda; order Neogastropoda; family Conidae; genus Conus; species Conus ventricosus. The sequence goes on from JAFLJL010005180.1 coordinate 23,743, forward strand.
TTGCACAGTCATCAGAAAAAGGACATGTGCTTTAATTAAATAACATGTCTTTTTATGACCTCTATGCAACACCATGATGGGTTCATTAGAGTCATGGCCATGTCCTTAAAGTCTGCCCAATAACGGAGACTATTTGACCCAACTCTTGTTAGAAAGGGCGGTTTACCTTATGAGTACATGAAAGTTGGAAAGGTTTGCTGAAGACACACTTCCACCTAAAGGCGCGTTCTCTTATCTGTCTCAGAGGAAAGTAATCAGCGACTCCGATTACAACATGCTCAAGATGCGTGGCGAAGTTAGAGTTGTTAAACGATGGGAGATATCATGATTCATACTGATGGCAGATGTAAGTTTGTTGGCGGACGTCTTGAAAATTATGAAAGACCTGCATGAAACATTACAGCCTGGAGCCCCGCGCATTATATTTCAGAGCCCGGGATGAAAGTTGGGATGCTTATTAAAGTTTACGGAGTACAGATTGATTTTAAATTGTCAGATTTACCAATGATTTCAAATGATTGAAAAACGGAATGCGTGGGGGAAATAGTATGCGTCGCACATTACTGTAAAGCAAACAACAAATACCTAGATGATTAAGATCAAGTAACAGTTCTAACTATTTATGTATTTAGATGCAAACAATCTGTAATGGATGGGAAATGGCGCAATCACTTCCATTACGTAACTTGTAAAATGTACACAGGTACGAATAATATTCAAAAGGCATTAAAGTGGTTGGGCAGTTTAACGCCCCATCAACAGGCGTGGTTTCATTCTAGAAGTTGACTTAGATATTCATGAATCCATGACTGATAAATGGACTATCCATTAGAGCAGAAAGTCTAAAGATGGATCCAAGAGTGGCCGGCCTAAACTTTTGCCTATCTTCGCGGCAAAAAAAAATTATGTCTGTCATTACAGACTTCTACAATTTTATTAAGACATGGTTTGAAGTTTGACAGCAGTTCATGTATATGCTTTTGATCAAAACAGTCTATGAAACCATACATCATGAAGAAACACTGATCGTAGAACTAAATCCACAAGTGCTTCAGAAAAAGACTTTTTCAAGCTGATGAACAACAGCTGTTTCGGAAGGATAAGGAGAATCCCACAAGCGTAAAGCTGTTAGATTGGTAACCAGAGAGAAACGAAGAATTACGATGACTTCACAACCAAATTATCAGGACTTTAGAAGATTTCATGATCAGCTTTTTGCATAATGATGAAAAAAAGAAAGTCAAATTGGACAAACTGTATTTACTGGGTTTACTGAATTAGAAATTAATCAAAGGCTTTTGATGTTAGAGTTTCTTTAGGGACTCCTTTAATCCCTGTTCCTGAGTCCGAGTACTTTACAAAGATACAGACGTTTTGTTATAGATTTCTACTGAAGACATCTATAAAGACATGGAAACCGAAGTGGCTAAAGGCATGCAGGATGGAATGATACATTGATTACCCTAGATTCGCCTTTGATTCAATTACTAACAAGAAGGTTTTGGAAAGATTGAAGGAAGAAATTATCTGGAACGGTGATCAAGGAAGTATGTGGGGTTAAGGTCAAAAAAATGTACAGAATTTCGAGCCAGGAGAAAATCATTAAGAAAGCAAAGGGAATAGCTCGCAGCGTTGTGCAGTCCAAACATAATCACATGACAATACAACGAAGATTGTTCGGCAATAAGCTTTCCATCATGACAACGTAAAAACTTGCGATTAATCTACATGAGATCAACACACAGGTGTAACAAGAAGTCGTTAGATAGAACAAACCAACAAAACGGAGTGTTTGTTAATCCAGAGTTTTCATTGCAATTGGGCACTGGGAGAACCGTAAAATAATTAAGCGGAACTGTGTCTGGCGGAAGGAATTATCTGCAGTTCTTCTTTCACAAAAGATCTTTGAGGAGAGGTTGTTTTGTTGTGCCCGTTTCTCGTAAATAATACACGGCGGATTCATCTTTACAATTTATTTTTATTTCATATGGGTTAAACACACCAATTGGATTCGGTTGCCTGATGCGAGTGTCCCTTTGCTTCCCCGGTAATAAAGGTACCTTACTTTAAACCAAACGGTAATTGTTTGCTGGTTGTACTGGAGTCTTCAGGCAAATTTATTGTTTGTCTTTTGATGCTTGTATGGTTTTAGCCTTTAAATTCTTCATTATTCATTGCGCGCAAAATGGAGGGCAGTTTTAACCCATTCTGTGTAGCGAGAATTGTCACTCAGCTCTCTGTGATACTGGTAGGAGAAAGTCTTTCAGCTAACTGTTTGTTAAAGTTTTCAAACTAAAGCCTGTGATCTGTTGCACTCTGGCAAGCCTTCTTTTGATAGTCCAATAGAAAACCCCAAAATGATTACTTGGCCTTTAAATTCTTTTCCATCATCGACTAGAATCATGCGACGGGTAAGTTAAGGGTCTCGTTGGTATAATCAGTTGTATAGCAACAGCAACAGCAGAAGCACTCTTTTGTGTTAATGGTCTGCATCTTTGTATCTTGAAGCCATGTCAATGGACTGTGAGTGCGTACTTAAATCTTTTTCGTCTAATCCTATCAGAGGGTAAATATCGAAGGTCCATTAGATGGGTGTCATTTGGAGTTGTATTGACAAAGTGTGGTTTCTCTGATATTCGTCTAGGGGATGGTAAATAATATGCAAATTGCTGTTTAGATAACCATCCTTTGACTGTTTTGTTCACTGACTCCTGCCGTTGGCTTAGGCTTTTGTATTGCCGTGATGCCCTTCCAATATCTTTTGGGGAATAATAGTTTATTCAATTTTTATACAGCCAATATTATGGCGCAACAAATACACGACAGTCATACAACGAACTAACCCAATTTTTGCATCTTTTGTTTGTTGATGGTTTTGATAAAAGTCACTGTAATTTTGGTGGGGGCAATGTTTCGAATGGTTTGCTGTTACTGAAAATAATATTGTTTTTTGATTGATCAACATTTTTTAAATGTGTAAGCGCATGCCCTGTCTTTTCACGTGAGTCATTATAAACATAACCTGCTCCAGTCTTCTGCCTTTCATAGGCGACCATCATTAAATATATCGAGCTAGATGCTCCATAGTTTGTATGCTTTTTCTCACGCTGTATTCCCCAGTTTACTAAATGCCAAAATTACTGCACTAAAAGCAAGCGCATTCCCACGCGCCGCTATCATTATTTGCGAGTGAAGGCCATTATTTATAAATGATTTTTTTATCTTACATATTTTATTTCTCTGGAATTATTCCTTGCTTACTTGAAAATCTTTCGTAGCAAATGAAGCGCAAAAATAGCAATCAGTTTTGCTGAAATCCTCAAAGTCTGTTGTGCCAAGATCTGCCGGTTTATTTAACAAGCTTTTACAAGCATGAGTATCCTACACATAGACCTCCAATAACAGAGAATGGTAGACAAGGTTATCAAACAGTTTTTTCGGTGCTCATTTTTTATAAAATTAAAATAATTATATTTAATAAAAACTGACAGCGATGATCTTACTACAGCTACAAGGCAGCCTAACCCTTCCGAACTTAGAATGACCAAGCTAGATGACCAAGCCTATTATGCAAAAAGGAGAGGCTGTAATCTTTAGCAGCATGTGGAAAAACAACAGTTCTCGGAACTGAATTCAGCATTTAACAGTTTCAAAGATGCGCCGCAAGACATTTTAAAGTATCATAACAGGTTGAGCGCAGCTGGGGGTCGAGAATGGTAAAAAGTGTGGGGCAGACGGCTCTTAGGTTTGTACACTAAAATGTCAGTAGATTTGCTCCCATTGATTCTGAACAAGATCTTACGTATGATTTAACGCAAGATCCAGTTTTAAACAAAAGGGACATTAGAGTCTCTAGGATGTGTATCTATACTCAGATTGGAACATTGTTATCGCCATAAAATGGGATTAATAACTTTTAATCATATAAGATTTTATTTCCCTTCAAAAAATGTGGGGGGGGAAAAAAAAAACGATTGGTCAATCAGCGAACAGAAAACACTGAATCAGGTGGAGAAATAACCCAGGAAAAACACTGAACCAGGCGGAGACCATTAAAAATCCTGGGGGGTGTTGATGCAGGAAAAAATTAGCAGAGTGGAACAAGACAAAAAAAATTAATGTTACAGCATTATGAAAACATAACACCGCCAACGCACAGCAACAAGTTGATTCAATGCCTGCTATAAAAACTCATGTGATCAAGGGCCCCAAAGTCTTCATGGAATATTGAACATTAAAATGTTGCCATTTTTTGGGCCCTTGCTGCTGTTGGGGGCAGTTATTATGGTATAAAATATATACCAATGGCAACAGAAACGAAAGAAGTTAAAACAACTGAACCGTTTAACTCAGAAAAAAGACAACTGACGCCTAAACCGCCAATAACAAAGACATCATTTGATCCATTTATATGGGAATAATATTTTAAGAACTAATTTTAAATTTTTTTATAAAAAATAGATCATGGGTATTATAAAATGATAAAGTCACTAAATAAAGCAGGAGTCTATAAAGACATTTCCATAGACAGATTTGTAATCATGCGGTTGCTTGGATGTAAACCCTTCATTAGATTTATGCCAGAGAAACGCTGAGCAAGAATCTCACCAATGAAGCGTTTTTAGAGGCGTGTGTGTACTATCATAGACATTTACTATTTAGGATAAAAAAATAAGCTTGTATTTTTTTGATAATTATTAAGATACTTAAATAAAGAACTTGGTTGTCCTTAGAGGATGACTTTGTTATGAACTTAGGTTAACTTGGGTAGAACTTGGGGGATGACTGGGGTGTACTTAAAGATGACTTACAGAAAGAACTTGTAATGACTTGAGGATGACTTGTGAATGATTGAGGATGACTTAAGTAATAACTTCGTGAAATAACTTAAGGATGAATTGTGAATGACTTGAGGATAACTTGTAATGACTTGAGGATAACTTGTAAATGACTTAAGATGACCTTGTGAATGACTTGAGGATGACTTCGTGAATGGACTTGAGGTGGATTAAGTGTGCGTGCGTGGGGGTGGGGGTGGGGAGGACGTGCGGATTGGCCGGTGGGTGGGGGTGCGCAGGAGTTACCTCCCCTGTGTCCGCACATAGCAAGTCACAGGCAGTTACCGTACCCTCGTGCTTACTATAAATAGGCGTTCTCCGATGAAAGGTTTATTATAGCAAGGGCGGATTTTACCGTAGCCTCTGCCTACTATAAATAGGCGTTCACGCATTATGAACGGTTATTTATAGCAAGGCGGATTTTACCGTAGCCATCTTGTACTATAAATAGGCGTTCACCGCATGAACGGATATTTATAGCAAAACGGATTATTTTACCGCAGGCCCTCTGCTACTAAAATAGGCGTTCACAAGCATGAACGGTATTTCTAGCAAGTGGATTTACGCAGCCTCTTGCTCGAAAATAAGGCGTTCACAGCATGAAGGGCTTTTTATAGTAGCAGTCAGCAAGGCTAACTTAACCGCAGACCTCTTGCTACGAAAATAGGCGTTTTCACAGCATGAACGGCTATTTATGTAGCAAGTCAGCAAGGCTAACTTCACCGCAGATTGCCTCCACACAACGAGATTCATTATAAAAAAAAGCCCACAAAGTTTATACCACACCCCCTCCTCACGTCAAGTCTCAGTTGGTTTTGATCTTTGAAACATAGTTTGCGCCTTTAATGCAGTGACCCATAATCAGGAGCATGGATGGATAGTATTTCTTTCGCCAAGTTTAGTTAAAGAGCTCCACTTTGTAAAAATGGGAATCATTTTCGTCAACAGTCGAATGAAAAGATTATCAAAGCCATCACCTCTCTTTTCCGTAATATTGCCCAAATCTTTTCTAATCTCTTTGTGGGGAAACCAACAAGTTTCACGGTAGCTGTTGTAGTTCATCAATGGTTTTAGTCTCGTTTTTCTTTCACCCCCTTTAAACACGCAATACTGCTCTTTGGCTTACAAGGTAAAAACAGCGCTCACTATTTTCATTTTGTTATATATTACTCCATCATAGCTTGTAGTATTGCATATGAACCTCATAACAAGAAGTTGGTCTCTTTGTAAAACAAAGCACGTCCGTCTCCATTAGAATGCCATGGCTAAATGCCGGCTCATGCAGCGTTAGTAGTGTTGACCGTGGAGTGGTCACGTGACAGTCTAACTAATCGTGAACATTAGCTGACGCAATTAATGGGCAAAGATGCCCGCAGCGCTTGCCAGGTAAGAGACCAAAAAGCAGTAGCTCGCGAGTGCATGGTTTATTGATTTTTAGCCACAAACATAGGAAGCCCACCGGTGCAAACCGGCGCTCGGCTTGCACTGTGTTCTAAGTGAGTGTGTGTGTGTGTGTGCGTGTGGTGTGTGTGTGAGTGTGTGTTCTGTGTGTGTGGTGTGTATGTTTGTGTGTGAGTGTGTGTGGTGTGTGTGTGTGTGTGTGTGTGTGTGTGTGCGTGTGTGTGTGTAGTTTGAAGTCGCTTACTTGTCAGAGAACGTAAATATACCAATCCTGGGTTACTTTCGCCCGAACTGGTGAGGGCTGAAGTGGCCAGAGATTGGTTATCATTTACGTTCTCACATGTAAAAAGTAGTTTAACATTTCGATTCAACATTTCAAAAATAAAGTTTATAGTAAAAAAAAATAATTGCAGAAGAGTGTACAACTCAACAAAACAGTCGGTTAAATACTTGAAGATTTTGGATCTCCCAGGTCAACCTGCAAAATCCTAAGTATGACAACGCACAGAATGTCTGTCAACAGCTGTGGTCATCTACACTTTCAGCAAGTTGCAGAAACCCAGAACTTGGTGCCACCCTCGCTCATCAAAAGTGTCAAAATGTCAACCCAAGTTGTTGAAACCAGTGAAGACTGCCAGTGCAACAAAAACTCTACAAGTGTCTTCAAACTTCTATAACATTTAGTTCACCCATAGTTCTTTTCATATAAAAGACGATCTCGTGTAATCCATCATAATCGTTGAAAGCTCTTAATTTATCAGGCTCATTTTCCATCATGGTTTACAGGTTCAAAAAAACATTCGCCCCACGAAATTATTTAAATATGTATACCCGACAGTCGAACTTGACTCGGATGTAAAAACTGTTGGTTGGTTAGGTGTGTGTGTGTTTTTTGTTTTGTTTTGCTCTTTAGTTTAATCACTCTCATCAAGCTTTGTTAAACCTGTCAGTCTTTCACTACCCTGGCCGCATGCAGTCAACAGAAGAGCTGCCTCTGACACCACATTCAGGGACTGTCAGTCGGTACATGTCATGTGTATACATGTCGGCTCTAACAATGGCGAACAGGCCTTCTCTTCTGAAAAATCATGAAGGGAATTTTGCGTGTGTGCAAGATGTGGAGTTGGAACCAGTGTTAACTCCCAAGGTAAAAATCCCCCTGAACTGAAATGCTCCGGCAGAAATTTAAACCCATGACCACTGGATCACAAACCGAGCTATTCAGGCCTGATTTGGATTGGAAACAGAGACACTGAGATGCCATCACTGAAATATAGACAGCTGAAGTTCTAAAATTCTTGAAATCCTCATCCCCGCATTCAAATTTGGCAACCCGATAAAATGCATAACAGACTTCCCATAAAATGTAAGTACTTTCCGTGGATTGTTTGGTGCTTTACGCAGTTTGTCTCCCTGTCTCGAATACTTCCATTTATCATCTACTAACAAATACCGGCCATTTCTGTGTCATAATTTAATTTCATTTGCCTTTTTTTTCATTTTTTTTTTCATTTCAATTACATTATTCTGAATCCACACATTCAAGGCTTCCCCTAAACAGCCGCACCCACGTTCACAACATGTGTATACCGACTTTTGTTAACCATGACCCTCCACAAAACAAAAATAAATAATAAATTTAAAAGCGGGGGGGGAGGCATATCTTGTTCAATTTTTTAACCATCAATCCAACAATACAACCTGTGAGTCAAAACAACTGAGATGAGAAAAATATAGTCTGGCACTACAACCTTTCCCAAAAAAAAAGTGAACAGTCTATTGTACATTTTAACTGGCACTCTAGAGTGAAATGCAAAAAGCCATCACACCATTACAGGCAACCTGAACATATGGCAAGAATGTGAATGAACGGGGAAAATCGGAGGATCTGGATGGAAATGAAAAGTTAGAGATTAACAAACAAGTGTGGTAACTCTTGCTCCCATTATGAAAAGTGATTAACACCAGTTACAGTGAACTGTGTACCAAGACCAAGATGGCTACTGTCATCATGCTTTTCGTTTTTTTTTTTTCCATTAATTATGTGATGTGGTGGTAGCTCTTCCTTGGAGTCCAACAAGTAAGTGTTGCACATGTGGAGTTGAAGTCGATTACCAGTGTGTGGAATACTATTTCAGTCTCACTGAAGACACCTGAAAAGGCGCCTATTTTGTGTGTGTGTGTGTGTGCAAAGAACCGTGCTTAACAGGTGAGTGGTTAACTCAAACAATAACCATGTTCAACCGAAACATTACCACATTGTTCCAGATCCATACATTCATCTTAGACAACAAACCTGTTCAGATAACAGATGTAAACCAGACTGGTTTCTATGGAAAACAAGTGTGCAGAATACACGGGACAAAGTTCTCCTTGTTCGTTCGAGCAGTTTCTGCCACTAGTCAACGCGGTACCCAAACTTCGTACAGGCAGAAACAAACACTACTCTACCTCCCTGCCTTACTACTTGCCCAGAGCTACGCACCTGAAGCAAATCCAGGCCCAGACCAAAATAGCGCTCATAGTGCCAACAAAACTGCCTCAGCTAGTGTGCATTATCACTGTGGTGAATGCTCCACTACTGTGGGATGGGATGACCGGGGTGTTGAGTGTGAGACATGTGGCCTATGGTTCCATGCCCACTGTCAAGGCATAGGACCTGAAACTTATGAAGGGCTGAACAATTCACAAGTCCATTGGTTCTGCTCTAATTGCAGCAACCCAAACAGCGTGACAGTCTTTGACTTACACTGTGTGAGACATGGACAACTCTTCCAGATCCCTCAGCTGAAACATCCTGTACTATACCCACAGAAGTTACTTTCCAGCCTGAACATACATCTACTCCCACTAGAGCTAGCCAGCAAGACGAACGACCAAAAAGACCCTTGCACATTGTCAACATCAATTTCAGATCTGTGACTGGCAAGAAAGCAGAACTCGGTTATCTTTTAGACAGTGTAAGACCAGACATACTGTTTGGTACAGAAACCCACCTAGACTCCGAAATCCAGGACTCGGAGATCATTGACAAAAGACATGGCTACAGAGTCTACCGAAAGGATCGAGTACAGGGGGGGGGGGGGGGGGGGGGGGGGGGGGGGGGGGGGGGGGGGGGGGTCTTAATTCTTGTGAAAGAACCCCTGCATAGCATGGTTGCCAAGGAACTGGAGACAAACTGCGAGGCCTTGTGGGTGACAGTGAAAATCAAAGGCCGTCGCTCATTGTACCTCTGTTCGTATTATCGACCAGACAGCAAGGACAAAACAAGCATCCTGCAATGGCAAACCGCTGTGTAAAGAGCAAGTAATAGGCCGGTGTTGCGTGCACGACTAGTCGTGCGATAATACGACTCGCAACCCAGTCCGGATATTGGCACGACTAGTCGTGCGACGAAGAAAACTGGTGTTGCGTGCACGACTAGTCGTGCGATAATACGACTCGCAACCCAGTCCGGCTATTGGCACGACTATTCGTTCGACGAACTAAAAAATGGTTGCGTGCACGACTACTAATTACGCAATGACTGTTTTGAGCTGTGCGCGCCTCACTCCCTCTCTCTCCCAAGCAAAGCACAAAAAAAAAAATGATAATGATGATGAAGATAAAAAGTATATTAAAAACTCAGCAAGAATAGTCAGACATAATCGTGGAACGGCGAAAGGACAGTCTAGCATGGTGACGTCACAAATGTCATCACGCCTCCCTGGCCCTTTTCCACATGTCTCGTACTCTACAAGATTGGGACCGATTCATTTGAACTTGAAGCTCCACGTGCTACACCCGTGAACAGATGTGTAGCCTACCTGCATTTAAATCATTTCTTTCATTTATCCTAAGGACGCGGAACATCCTGCACCAGGACACTCGCGTGCATCAGCAGACCCCTCCTTGTCAGTCCCTGCGGGATCCCTTTGAAGGAGAAGCTCAAACGTTTTCACTCTCATCCTCCTTGTCCCTTCACCTCTCAGTAAGTAGAGAGTATTGCTCGCTGAATGGAGGTCCGTTACAAGTAACCATGAAGATCTTGTTTGGTTAAGTTTCAGTGCCATCCATTCTTCAAGTCGTCAAGGGCGCTGCCCGATGTTCCGATGTTCAACTGTCCGAAAAGTCAATAGTCCGACGTTTTCTGTTCCGACGTAGCGATTGTCGACATCCATTCTGACTATCGATACTTCGGAATTCCGAAACAATAATCTGTTTCAACAGTCCGAAGAAGCGTTTATCCGACACTCCCGATGAAAATTTTGTTCCGACGTGTCGATAGTCCGAAAGTTAATTAACACGTTTAAAAAGTTCTTTGTTTCTTGTTGTAGTTGTGGTCTCCGTTGCTGCTGTTGTGTGTGTGTGTGTGTGTGTGTGTGTGTGTGTGTGTGTGTACATATATATATATATATATATATATATGTGTATATATACATATGTGTGTGTGTGTGTGTGTGTGTGTGTGTGTGTAATCGTGTGTGTGTGTGTGTAAGCTTACATATGCATTTGTGCGCGCGCGCGCGTGTGTTTTGTGTATGTGTGTGTGTGTGTGTGTATTGTGAGATATATGTGCGCCCGTGCATCTGTTTGCGAGTCTCTCTCTCTCTCTCTCCTCTCTCTCTCTCTCTCTCTCTCTCTCTCTCTCTCTCACACACACACACACACACACACACACACACACACACACACACACACACACACACACACGGCGCACACACACATGTCTTAAAAAAAAAAGAAATCAGGTAAATATAACGCGGCCCTTTAAACAAGCATCCATTCTGACTATCGATACTTCGGAATTCCGAAACAATAATCTGTTTCAACAGTCCGATGAAGCGTTTATCCGACACTCCCGATGAAAATTTTGTTCCGACGTGTCGATAGTCCGAAAGTTAATTAACACGTTTAAAAAGTTCTTTTTTTTTCTTGTTGTAGTTGTGGTCTCCGTTGCTGTTGTGTGTGTGTGTGTCAAAGTCAAAGTCAAAATTTTATTTAGAGATGGAAACATTGAATAAGCAGCATATCTGCTTT
>JAFLJL010005181.1:5000-15967 GCA_018398815.1 Conus ventricosus
TAATATAATTTTGATAATCTTTCCCATGCTTTGTGACTAAGAATCTCTGATACAAATTATATTTCCATTTTACAAATTTCATTGTCTTTGCATTCATCCACTTTGGTTTCTGTGTTGTTGTTTTTTATTATTCTTAATAATTTGTTTTGGAACGTTGTTTTCTATTAAAGAATTTAAAATACTTTTAATTTCACCCAGCATTGTTCTACACTGAGATCATTGAGTTTATTCCAGTCAATCTTCTTCAATTCTTCTTTCATTTGCATAAAATTTCCTCTCTTAAAATTATATGGACTGTTTTGATTCTTCTTTCCTTGCTCCTCTCCTAGGTACAAAGAGAACATTAAAAACCTCATGATCACTTTTGCCTATAGGAGCTAAGTGCTTAATGTCTGATATATTTTCGTCATTAACAAGTACTAAATCTAGTATATTTGGTTTTTGTCCCTCCCTGTGTCTTGTTGGTTGTTTCACCATTTGGTTTCAGAAATGCATCCTGTAGGTAGTTTATGAACTTTTGACCTCTTTCTCCAGAGCCAGTACCATGCCAGTCAATATCTGGGAAATTAAAATCCCAGTAATACAAGCATATTTGAATCTTTCTAATCTTATTTGTTTCAGCAACTCAAACATTTTTTCTTCATTTTCAATTGTTGAGTTTGGACTTTTGTAAAACAGTTCCAATCAGTATTTTCTGTCTATCCTTATTTAAAAAGGTAATCCACAAATTTTCATCAAAGTCATTTTCTTTTGTAAACTGTATACTTTGGCATTAATAGAATCCTTCACATATACAGTTATACCTCTTTTGGGATTTTCATTGAAAAATAGTTCGGAACACGGTATTGAATATTCGACAGAATTTACCCCTTTTTGGTTTTTCGCTATAGATTCTGTTATTACTATAATGTGAGGTTTATTTTCTTCAGCTAATAGAAGTAACTCATCTTTTTGTTCAGCAGTCCATCTGCATTTGTGTACAAGAACGTGTATGACAGTTCCTGCACAGATTTTCTATCTACATACCTTTTAAAACTATTCACATGTTCTTTGTTCTTGTATTTTGATTGTCAGTTTTCTTCTTTATCATCCTGGCCAGGCCTAGGTTTCCACTGAACTGTTACTATTTTCCCACCTCTGATTCCAATGTCTTTCTTCCTTTCTCAATCCGTTTTCGAAGCTCTTCTCTTAGTTCTTTGTTCTTTTGTTTTTCAATTGGTGTGTAGTCTGGGTTTATATATATCCTCTTTTTTTGCTCTGTCACCCCTGCATTTATTTTGTGGGCATTTCGCATATTTCTTTTTTTACCTCCTTGTTTTGGACGCTTACTCTAAGCAGTCTCGGTTTTGTTCCGATGTATTTACCACGCCTCACTGGATTCTGGACAGTCTCGTCTTTCAAGTGAGGACAAATCTTTCCCACCATCTTCTGTATACTCTCCTTCTCCATTTTCATTCTCTCTTCCCTGTTTTCACTCCCACACTCTGGAATATTAGTGAAAATCAGATTCAGCTCTCTTTTCTCTTTGTCAACCTTCTCTTCCCATAGTTCTGACACCTTCTTCTCAACAACCTCCTCAATCTTCTCTTCGAGGGCCTTTCCACTGCACAGTTCAGTTCAGTGGTTTATTTAATGTCTTTTCATCGCCAGATGATATTAGACACTTTTATAAAGTAAAAAAAATAAATTAAAAAACAAAAAACAACAACAACAAAAAACACGCACACACACACACACCTCCAGACTTAAACTTATCACCCACATTAGTACTTTCAAACCCACATCTGATATATGCATATTGACATGAGTGAAATACCCCAGCGGTACACAAAATTGTTGATCTTCATAAAAATTTTGCAACCTGTGACTGTGAAATAACCATGGCAATTTCAGCAACATATGAACCATATAAGACAGTATTAACATTTTCAAAGTTATTCATCTGAATACCTTTCTCCTCATAGAGTGGGGTCAACACTGAGCATTCAAACAAAAGATGATGCACAGAAATGTTTTCTCTGCATACACAAGAAATACCATGAGAATATTTAATGTTCCAAGTATTCAGCCTTAATTTATGAATTAATCTAACAATGTGCCTTGGGCACGACGGTAAAGCAGCCATTTTTTTTTTTTACTAGATTCTGCTTATGCATACATTTTCCATAATTTGGATCAATTCACAAGAGGATAGATCTAAGGATTGTTTAGTAAATTTTCCGTCTTTCTGTTTGCTCTTCTTTTGCAAGACTGTCTGCTATTTCATTCACTTTATACCACAGTGAGATGGGACCCAACAAAAATCACTCTTATGCCTAGTGTAATGAACAATGCAGTAGATGTTTTATTTCAAAAAGCAAATCTTTTCTAGCTTTGCAGTTCCAATGCTCTAGTGACTGTAAAACAGATTTGGAATCAACACAAAGTAAAATCTGGGTCTGTGGGTGTGCTCGGCAGCTGGAGGGTGGTGGTTTTCGCCGGTGGGCTCTGCAGTCATGAAATACGGGCTGGTACACCCATGGGGATGCTACTTTAACGCTGTTATGAGCTGCACCCTGTAGTCTAATTTACCTCTGTTCAGGAGCGGTTATGTCCCTTGATATCTTAATGGAGTGTCCTGCGCGTGCCTGTACCCATTGTCAACACAGCGCAGGCCTCCAAGGGTGGTACAGGACTGCTCTCAAGGCAGGTGAAGACGGTGCTTCTCTGGGTCCTCCCCAGCACCTTCGGGTGTTTCTGTTTCTTCTGATAGAAAGCAATTGATGTATCATATATGTAAGTCAAAGCCTTCAGTATTGCATATAATTCTGAGGTATAGATTGAAAACCCCTTTCCTACATAATATGATTTCCTGACATTTAAGGTTGGTATTATGAAGCCTGAACCACTGTCAGAGGATTCCATTACCGATCCATCTGTAAACACTTTTAAATGATTTGGATAGCTGTTTTCTAAATGTTCACGAACTTCAGTTGTTAAAATATTTTATATTATCACTTTTCTTTAACAAAGTATATTTGTAACCAAAAGAAGCATTTAGGTGCTCCCAAGGAGGCATTGGAGGTACTGCAGGACATTCTGGTATAGCAGTAATATCAATATTGCAATGTGACATAAAGTCAGATGTGTAGTTTCAAATTGGTTGAATGTAAGATTGTTTTTTAGACCTCTTAGGAAAATCTTGACTGGAATCAATCAGTATTTCTTCAGTTACTGAATTTTCAACAGAAAGACTTCTGACAATATATTTGGATACATTCAATATTCGCTTCTCATTTAGAGGTAAAATATTTGTTTCTTTATAACATCTATGAGTTTTTGGGTGTGCACTGGGACTCCCAGAGCTAATTTCATGGCCTTACTATCCAAGCTTTGCAATCTCTTTAAAAGATAATTAGCACAGAGAAATACACTTCCTGCCCATAAGTCAATTTCGATCGGACTAAAGAGATGTATAGATGTAAAAGGGTATGATAGTCCTGACCCCATGGTTGATAACATATAATTTTAAGAATGTTTAATCTTTTTCTTGTTTTATCAATTAAGTTTTCAATATGTGTTTTCCAGTTCAGCTTAGGAGTTAGAAATACCCCCAGGAACTTAACTTTTTGTTTATATTCCAGAATCTGACCATCTAGCAAAAGCGAGGGTAGGGTTTTTGGGTTCTCACCATTGTTAAACAACATAAGACATGTTTTTTTCTCCAGATAGTTCTAATCCGTTGTTCTTCATATATGAAGATAATATATCCCCAAATTTCCCTTTTTGGTACATCTTCCGTACAAATCTATTGTTCTTTTACTGGAATGTTTCCTTAATGTACAATTAATCCAAATAGCAATATCATCTGCATATTGAACTACATGCATTGCTTTTGACATAGATTTGGGAAGATCATGGATTAAGACTGTGAACAACATAGGAGCAATAGCTGATCCCTGAGGAATACCCATATCTACATTCCTAAAGGATGAATAAGTTCCTCCAATCCGCGTGCATATGCTTCTTTCTGTTAGGAAGCTTTTAATGTAATCAAACATTCTCCCAGAAATGCCAACATTTTTACTTTGTACAATAGCCTTGCGTGCCATACGCAGTCATAGGCTTTTTTAACGTCAAAAAATGTAGCCAAAGTACTTTTTCTGCGGGAGAATTGCTTTTTAATGTGATGGTCAGTTTTACTAAATGGTCTGTGGTACAACGACCTTTTCGAAAGCCTGCTTGCTGAACAGGAATCACACCACCTTTTTCACAGTAATATAACAATCTTTTTTAAATATTTTTTTCTAAAAGTTTACCAACATGAGATGTTAGAGCTATGGGTCTGTAACTATGCACAGATGTCCTCGGTTTACCTTCCTTGAGTACTGGGACTACTACTGAACTTTTCCAGATTCTTGGAATAGTGCCATTAATCCAACATTTTTGGAATGACGAATGCAGTAGTACTTTCCACGAAGAAGGTAAGTGTCTGATGAGTTGATATGACACGCCATCAAGGCCATCAGCTGAATCATGTGAAGGATAGAATCTAGCGCTTCTGATAGTTCTGATTACAGTACAGGTGAGTTTAGGAAATGTTCGTTTTCTTCTGGAGGAGCCACGTATTCGTCTTTTTGTTCCTCATTGTTTCTGTGACGACTGTTTTCTGGCTGAAGATTTTTAGATTGACTGCAAGCTGAAAATAAATCTGAAAAAGCTTCAGCTTTATCAAAAGCAGTGGGAAAATCAGTTTTTTAACTTTATTGGGTATGACTGAGTTTTATAGCAATTTTTCATTTCTTTAACTTTTTTCCAAACTTTAAATAGATCTTTTGATTCTGATACCTCAGCTTCACAAAACTCAACCCAATACTTCTTTTTTGCTTGAGCAATAACTTTAGTACATTTATTCTTTTCTTGTTTCATGATTATAAAATTTTCATCTGACTTATTTCTTATCCATGTTTTGTAGCTTTTTCGCTTTGACTGTACAGCGAGTCTGCATTCTTCTGTCCACCATACGTTGCCTAATATTTTCCAATCTTTTTGTATTTATATTTTGGGATAGTCTTTTCAGCTGCTAGTAATCCTACTTCTGATAAATTTGCATAAAAAGTATTTAGGTCGTTGATTGATTGATTGATTGATTTAATTTAACGTCTGTTCACAACGATGGTGATATTAGACTAAAAATGAACCAATCCACAAAAACAAACAAAAAAAAACAAACAAAAAAAACGGGCTGTGTAAGTGTGTGTGCGAGTGTGTGTGTGTGGTGTGTGTGTGTGTGTGTGTGTGGTGTGTGTGTGTGTGTGTGTGTGTGTGTGTTAGTGTGAATATGCACTCATGTGTGAAAGGCTACATATGAACATAATACAATAACTATAGATGACTTAATATTTACAATAAATTTGAAAGTATAGTGCTGGATACAACTGATGCAATTTGTATCATTTCTTCGCTGTAGATTATATCATTTAAAGATCCCATTTTTTGCTACATCTATCTCAGATATGTTGTATAATAGGATAGCAATAGGCAATCAAAAAGAATATGTTCAATTGATATTGGATGACCACAAGCACATTCTACATTTTTTGAAAATTTAGTCTTCCATGAATTTAATCGAATTTTTGTAAATGAGACTAGACAAGGATCTTGAACACAGTAATATTTTTGACTTTGAAGGAAGCTTTTCGGTCATTATACTACTTTCTAACATCGAATTTATTTCATGTTTTTCTAATTTTAGTGTACTATCAGGATATTTTTAATAGCTCCTTCTTTCGCTGATCTATCAGCCATTTCATTCCCCCAAATACCACAGTGAGATGGAATCCAACAAAATTCTACATTGATACCTTTACATATAATTGAATGTACTAAGTTTTTTACATCAAATATCAAATCTTTTCGAAGTTTTGTATTCCAGTTTTGCAGACTGTAAAGAACAGAGTTTGAGTCAACACAAAGTAAAAATGCTATAAATCTCAATATCAATATCAGCTATGAAGGATAAGGCCATAAGAATTGCATATAGTACTGCAGTAAATACAGAAAAAACTTTTCCTAGACAAAATGACTTTCTTATCTTTTAAAGCAGGAATAGCAAATCCAGCCCCTGTGTATGATTCCAAAACTGAACCATCTGTAAAAATCTTTAAATGATTCGGATACTTACTTTCTAGATGTTCTTTTGCTTCAACGGATATGAGATTGATGTTATCCTCTTTTTTTAGAGTTGTATAATCTGTATCAAATCTAGCAGAAATATGCTCCCATTGAGGAATAATGGGTATTATGGGACTACTTGAAATTGATGTAATATCAATATCACAACTCTTAAAAAGATCATCTGTATAGTTTCTAATAGTTGAAGATAGGAAATGTTTTGCGCTCTCTTCGGGAAATCCTGTCTTGAGTCAAGAAAAATGTCATTTGTCACTGACTTAGAAACTGAAAGACATCTAGTCACATACTTTGCGGTGGCCAACTTCCGTTGGTCCTCAAGAGTTAACAGATTAGCTGCTCTGTATGTTTTGAGCGTATTTGTGTGTACTGGCACACAAGTGCCAACTTAACAGCCTTACTATCTACGCTTTGTAATTTTTTTTAGCAGCGTCTGTGGAGCTGAGAAATAAACCTCTTGACCATAAGTTAATTTCGATCGAACTAAACTGGTAGCAAGATGTAAGAGTGTTTGAGTATCTTGTCCCCATGACTGAGCATTAATTATTTTGAGAAAATTTAATCTTTGTCTAGCTTCACTTATTATGTGTTCAATATGATATCGCCAATTTAACTTAGGGATTAAATAGACTCCTAAAAATTTTACAGCTTTTGAATATTTAAGAGTGTTGCCTTTTATAATAAGTTGAGGAGGATGGTTTGGAGTATCACCATTGATAAAAAGCATTAATTGTGTCTTTTCCCGAAAGTTCTAAACCATTTTCTTTCATGTATAAGTCTAACTTATCTAGCTCAACTTGATATAGTTTTTGAACATGCGTTATAACTCTCTTATTTGTTTGTTTTCTGACGTTTGTATTCATCCATATAGCAATGTCATCAGCATATTAAACGAGATGGATATTGTCAGATGGAACGTTTGGGAGATCATGAATAAGAATAGTAAAAAGAATTGGAGCAATGATAGATCCTTGGGGAATTCCAATATCAATATCCTTGAATGACGAATAACATGTGCCAATTCTTGTACAAATAGATCTCCCAGACAAGAAACATTTTACGAATTGATACATTGCTCCATTAATTCCAATATGTTTAGCTTATAAAGCAGACGAGCATGCCATACACTATCATAAGCTTTTCTAATATCAAAAAAAGTAGCAAGCGTACTTTTTCTTCTTGAAAACTGTTTTTTTTAACTTGATTCGTAATTTTGACTAGATGATCAGTCGTACATCTTCCTTTCCTGAAACCTGCTTGGTTGTTTGGAATAATATTGTTCTTTTCACAGAAATGTAAAATACGACGTTCAACAATTTTTTCCAATATCTTACCAACTTGCGATGTTAAAGCTATTGGACGATAACTAATTTCGGATCTACGTTTACCTTGCTTTGGAACTGGTATTACAACCGTCCTCTTCCATATAGTAGGGAGAGTTCCATTTAACCAACATTTTTGGTAAAATGAGTGGAGTAATTGCTTCCAAGATAAAGGCAAATGGCAGAGCAATTGATATGAAATACCGTCGATGCCAACAGCAGTGGTATTGCAGGTAAAACACTCCAATGAATCATTAAATTCCTCAAAAGTTATAAAAGAATTTAAGTAATATTTTCATCTGGAGGAGGGTCACAATAAATATGTTTTTGCTCTTCCTCTTCTCGGTAGCTTCTTATTTCTGATGAAAGACTTAATGATGAATTATTCCTTGAAAACACTTCAACAAATAACTCTGCTTTTTCTGCTGATGTGGGGATAGCGTTGTTATCTAATTTAATGGGATATGATGGTAAATGGCATCTGTTCTTTAATTCTTTAACCTCTTCCATACTTTGTGCATGTCCTTTGATGTAGATATTTTTGAATAGCAAAAAGTAGTGAAATAGATACGTTTTGCTTTGGCCACAACTCTGTTACTGTGACTTTTCGCACGTTTCATTGCAATAAAATTTTCTTCAGTTCTGTCCTTTAGCCATGTTTTATAAGTTTTCTTTTTACTGCTCACTGCTTCTGCGCATTCTTCATTCCACCATCCATTTCCTCTGTACTTCCTATCATTATAGCATTTACGCTTGGGCATTGATTTTTCAGCAGCGTATAAAACAGTTTTTCTGAAGTTCTCATAAAATATATCAAGCGTCTTCATGTTCCATTGAATTATGATCTATTGACAATAGAGTTGACTCATAGAGGTTCCAGTCAGCGCTATTGTATAAAAACTTAGGAATCATATCTTCAACTTCTTCTTCATCTTGAAATCTTTTCATTTAGTGTAAGAACAATAGGAAAATGATCACTTCCTAATGTGTCTTCGTCTGTTATCCAACTAGCATTCAATGATATATCAGGAGAATACTAACGTTAAGTCAATAGAGGTTGGCCTATGATTTGAAACATCAGGAACTCTTGTTATGCTTCCATCATTCAATAAAACTAATTTAGAATCCACAATATTTTCAACAAAGCGATTACATGTTGTGACAGAGCAATCTGGTTCCCAAAACGGAGAATGTGCATTGAAATCCCCCAATATGATCCAATTTTTTTCTGAAGAAGGAAGGTGTCTTAACCAGTCTGAATTATCTGTGTTTGGCCATTTGGATAATATACAGAAAGTATATTTATACTTGAATCTTTGCTCATTTTTAATGATAACCCAGTAATAAAAAATTCTTCTTTATCTTTAGCTGTTGAATTGAAGTCTAACTTCAAAGATCTATAATTAAGATCTGATCTAACATATATTGCAGTCTGAACCTTTTTAGTTGATGTACTACAGTTATATACAGGAGGGTAGTAGAATCCATTGAATTGAGGTAATTTACTTGGTTCTACATATAGAGACTGCAAAGCCAAGATACAAAAGTTGTTGGAATAAATGTAGTTCTCAAAATGAAGTAGATTTTTAACGATGGATCTACAGTTCCATTGTAGAACAGTAATACAATTGTCAACATGTTTCATAATAATTGGTAGAATAAAATGTTATAACCAGACATTGGGCAAAGTCAATACGGTTGAAAGATGGGGACCCAAGGTTGTCGAGAGCACCAGGGGAAAGGCACTCTGGGGATGCGCGCAGGCCTGTAGCCGTTGCTGAATGGTCCCCGATGACCACTGAAACCATGTCCACCGACAGGGTATTGGAAGCGCCTCCTGCGGGGCCGTTCCCAAAAGATGCGGTGGACGTGACGCCCCAAGTTGCCAGCGAGGATGCTGGTTGCCCCTGTCTGACGGGTGGATGTAGTCCTCCATCAGCCTGTTGTTCGTGGAGTCCAAGTTCTCATGGGACAGAAGGGACACGTTGTGCATGGGGAGCTCTGCAAGCAGTAAGGTATTGAACATCTCCCGCTTGCTTTGCAGATGTCGATCCTTCACTGGGCCACTCTACTAACAACAATCTTGGTGTTTGGATGATTTGCTTTTGCTTGTTTTACAAGTGCGGACATCTCTGACACGACTGTCTTAGGATCTTTTCCTTTTAAATCGTTGATCCCACAGTGAAACACCAAGCAGTCAGCAGTCTTCACGTCTTGGTGTCGCCTAGGTTTTTTGCACAGGCCTCCAATCGGTAGGATGGTTTTGAAACCAGATGTACACCATACGCATACCCCAAACGACGTGGGTTTATCTTCCCCATTGTGGAATCATGGAATAGAACAACCTTAGGTAGACCAGGCCGGTTGACGTCATTCCTCTCTTCATCATGTTTTGACGTCATGACAGGCTCTTCTTCTTCTTCTTCTTCTTCCAGAGGCCTAATGTTCAGCGGTCATCAGGTTGACCATTATTAACATACTAGTGGCGAAGCGCGAGTGTGTGCAGGAAATCTTGAGACGGGGAGGGGAGTAGGTGGGGATTTGTGTTCTTGATTTCTTTGCTGCATTTCAGAAGTGGTTGTTTTGCTTTTGTTGAATTCTTTCGGTGTTGAAGAGGTAGGAGATCTCAGATGCCTTGTTTTTATTTAGCAAGTGTGTTTTTGCAATGTCCGAGTAGAGGGGTTTGTCTGCCGGTGTTGGGGTGTTCGTTGTGTATGTTTCGTCACTTACTTTTTGCACCATCTTTTCCTTTCTTGTTTGATTCATGAGAATTCCTATGGTCACCTCTAATGAAGAAACTTTTTCTGACAGAACGCCTACAGTATGCGTTAGCTTTTCAATGGTTTCTAGTAGGCTAGCAACCTTCGTTTCCGAGGCATCACATTCTGTCACGGTCGATAAGCCGGACGGCCCTACCACCCTACCCACACCTATTACACACTAGAGCAGACAACACAGCACACTAACACAACTTTACAATCACGCGCACCTCTTTTTCACACACCCAAACATACCATGGCGCCACCACTCACGTCCATCTACAACCACACACCGGTATCCCACTTCTTCACCGACCCACCCTACCCTACTACGACCCTGAGAACCCTAACCTATACTAAAACACCAGTTGCGGTATATCACTGCGACTAGGGACGCAGAGATAGCCGCACACGTGGTGGCTAACTAATAGGACAAGGATAAACCCAAGGACTCTAAACTTAAACTGCTACACCCCACACCTCTCCCCAGGACCCACCCTTCTCTTTTGACCCGGGACCACTATCGCACTGGGTCACTGCGTCCCTAAGGGAGGCAACGACAAGTACCCTACACTGTGCTGGCCACTACGTCCCAAAAGGAGGCAGTAACTAACACCCTACTCTACCCTAACGCTACACCCTTCTACAACACCATGACGACCTATCCCGGCCGGAAAGCTCCATCCTGGCACTGTCCGTGGAAAAGCCTCCCCCG
>JAFLJL010005182.1:0-13924 GCA_018398815.1 Conus ventricosus
CCCCGGGGTGAACAACTCTGCTGACATGATGTGGGAGTTCACGGGAAAGTGAGATGCGACCCCGGGTTTCCCACCCCTTCCCCTCCACCATCGTACCCCCCTCCCCCCCACCTCACAGCACCTCTTCATTTTGGCAGAGTTATGGTTATTGACAGTTTCAACGTCGTTGCCTTTCAGTGCAGGCTCCATCTTTCCCATCCTGATTCCCCTTCCTGCCGTCCCCCTGTCTGCTTCTTCCTGCCGTCCCCTTGTCGTCTTCTTCATGCTGTCCCCCTGTCTTCTTCCTGCCGTCCCCATGTCTTCTTCCTGCCGTCCCCATGTCTTCTTCCTGCCGTCCCCATGTCTTCTTCTGCCGTCCCATGTCTGCTTCTTCCTGCCATCCCCATGTCTTCTTCCTGTTGTCCCCTGTCTTCTTCCTGTCGTCCCCATGTCTGCTTCTTCCTGCCGTCCCCATTTCTGCTTCTTCCTGCCGTCCCATGTCTGCTTCCCTTCTCTTCCCCCTCCTCTGTCTGTGTGTTTTAATACCCCCACCCTCCACCCATTGCCCTGCCCACTCCTCTTCCTTAATTGCCTTTTCTGAATTTGTTTTATTTGTGTGTGTGTGTGTGAATTTGATTACTATAATTCAAATTGAGTAAACTAAGTATAAATAATATGCTTTGAGTTCTGATTGTGAATATAAACCATGAATGTATGTTCTGTAAGCCATGAATATGTTTCTGTATAGTCGGTTATATCAAAAGGAATGGCATGAAAATTTCTATATATTAAATATTGGTTTGCATTGTGTTAATTTGATTTGTAAAGATTGCACCAGTTTCTAGTGACCACCCTCCGGGGGGTTGCGACCTTGTCGTGGTCGGAGGGCTTGCGCGGTCCAGTGATCCCTTAGGCTTTGCTGGCGGGGGCATCAATACTTTGAGATAGGCTGGTTTTTTCACACTGCTTCAAGGCCTGAGAGGTGCAGATGCTGTTTGGCCTAAGCGTAACGTGGTAAGGAGTTGATGCCCCTGGTAGGGCTTCCCATGTCAGATAGGCTAAGGGTGAGGATCCTGACTAAGAGTAACCCGCCTTTCTCTTTTTCTTGTTTTCTGCCTCCCTTATTTGGCCCTTTTCTATCTTCGTCTCCCCTTCAAGTCTTCTTTTTCCCACTCCTTTTCTCTTTGTGGTCTCCTTAAGATCCGCCGCGTTTGCCGTGCGGTGCGACCTGTGTCGGAGGGGAAGTGAGATCCTGGTGATTGAGAGGGCCAGCGCTCTCACACATCACTTTGGCTCGGACCTCTCCTAGACAGGGAGTACACTTTGGCCCGGGTGTACTAATCGGCTCCCCTTCTTGGGTTGGGTCAAGACGGGCAGTTCCCCAGCTGGCCAAGTAAACCCTGCAGTGCTCAGCTCTCTGTTCCCGGGAGTTGAGCATGATCGGGGGGGATAGGGTTGGTTGCTTCTGCTTGTCGTATGTCTCTCCGAAGCCTGGAAGGGGTCAAGACATTGGTTTCTTGGCCCTGGCCCCTTAGTTGGACTCCAAGGGTGGGTGGGTAAGGGAGGGATGAAACACAAATAAACAAAAAATGGCTTTTTCAAAAAACTACCCCCCCAAAAGGAAGAGGAAGGCAGTATCCCCTATTTCAGGGGAATTTGAAACAGTGATTCTGACAGTGAGGTAAGACAGAGGACAGGTTTCTGGGCTTCCTGGCTCGTGGTGGAAGGGACAGAGCAGGAAAGACCCCTTTCAGCTCTGAGCCCTTTTGCTGTCCAAAAGGGCTTTCATGGTATAGCAGGTGAACCTAGGTCCATAAAAAGGTTGAGGAATGGTTCGTTTCTTGTTCAATGTCGATCACAGAAACAATTGGACAGCTGTTGAAAGCAATAAAAACTAGTGGATAGGGAGATCAGGGTGACTCCCCATAAACAGTTAAATTCATCAAAGGTGTGATTCGCTGTAGAGATTTAATGGGTGTCTCAGAGGCAGAAATAAAAACGGAACTGGCGTCCCAGGGTGTGACGGAGGTGCACAGGGTGACAGTCAAGAAAGGTGCAGAGAGAGTGGCCACCAATACCTCTTTCTGACCTTTCTGCAACCCTGTGTTGCCTCCAGTCATCAAGGTTGGCTACCTGAACGTCCGCGTTCAGCTGATTGTCCCGTCCCGTTGAGATGCTTCAGGTGCCAGAGGTTTGGACATGTCAGAGACCGCTGTTCTGGCAGGAGGTGTGCGGTGTGTGCTGCAAGGCAACCCATGATGGGCCGTGCAAAGATCCGGCGCATTGTGCTAACTGCGGTGGCGACCATCCCTCCTCTTCACGAAACTGCCCTCTTTGGATACAGGAATCCACTATCCAACGAATTAAAACTGAAAAGAAAATCTCCTTTTTTGAGGCCCGCAGACAGGTTGTGGGCAGTCAGACGCCCACAGCATCTTCATATGCTTCGGCCGTAAAAGAAAGTATCCACTCGGTCAGTCTGCTGCCAGACTGATGAATTTATCTTTTCCAAGACACTGCAAGGAACAACTGTCAGCTCTGGTGGAAGCAGGTCCACCACCTCCAACCAAAATGAATGCCCCTGGTGGAGGCAAAAAATCCGCCACCCCTCAGACTGCCCAGCAGTCTACAACATCTGCTGCTGGGCAGATTAAAAAGCCAGCAGTCCCGCCTCGAACTCCTCTGTCCAATGCCGTGCGGGCAAGGGAGTTCAACCAGTGTGGAGATGGTGGAGTTGAGGAAAAACCTCCACCATCTCCCAAATCCGGACCTCCACCATCTCCAAACTCCAGGCCTTTGTCACCTGCGGGCAAGTCTGCCAGCAGGTCCAAAGACCAACACAGTCCCGTGAAACTAAAAAATAAGTTCACTCCATTGGCCGCAGATGCTGATGAGGAGATGACCTGATCTCTCTCCTTTTCGCCTCTGCACCATGGATAGTACAATATTCCATTGGAATATCCGTGGATTAAATTCCAACTTTGAGGAGCTGCAGCTTCTGTGTCAGTCTATAAAACCTTCTGTCGTGGCTCTTCAGGAAACTCAAATTCAAAGCCAGAAGACCTTTACTCTTTCTGGCTTTAATATTCTTTCAAACCTGCACAACCATCCTCGTTGGGACGGTCGGGCGGTGTTGCCCTTCTCATACACAAAACTCTGCTGTATAGTCCTGTCGCTCTGTCTACCTCCCTTCAAGCTGTTGCTGCGAGAGTCACTCTCCACAGGACTGTGACAATCTGTTTCTATTTATCTACCTCCTTCAGTCCCGGTTTGTCGTCAGGACCTTGTCAGTCTGATAGGAGACCTTCCTCGACCTTTTTGCTGTTGGGTGACTTATAACGGTCACAATCCTCTTTGGGGTAGTGCCGGTACGTCATCCAGAGGTCTGCTAATTGAGGATGTCCTTTCAGACTTGGATTTGTGTTGTCTGAATGACGGATCTGCAACTTATCTCCACTCTTCCTCAGGTTCACTTTCGTGTTTAGATTTGTCGGTTTGTGACCCCTCGCTGGTCCTGGACTATGAGTGGTCTGTCCATGACGATCTGCACGGAAGTGACCATTTCCCTGTCCTTCTACAACCTGTAATAACTGAACACGTCTCGTCTCTCAGCATTTAAATTATAAGAAAGCAAACTGGGATCTATTTGCAGCCACTGTTTCTAAGGAGTTCCAGGACACTGATTTTTTTCAGAGTCCTGACCCAGCTGAATTACTGACTAACACTATGATTAAATGTGCTAAGGCCTGTATTCCAGTGTCTTCCGATAAACTTCAAATGCCAAAAACACCCTGGTTCGATTCAGAATGCCAACAAATTTCCAATAGTTTGAAAACGGGCTCAGCGTCGGGTATACCAACGACCTTCGGGTCCCAACGCTCGAGCCCATCAGAAACTCCGTGCTAAATCAAGACACACTTTTAAAATCAGTAAACGTCGGTCCTGGAGAAGCTTCTGCTCAGGCTGACATCAAAAACGTCTAAGAAAAAAGTGTGGAACATCATTAAGAAAATCAAAGGGAAGAACACCTGTCCCACTGTGAACCATCTCAAGTTTTCGGATTCTTTAATAACGGAAAAGAAAGCAGTTGCTAATCTGCTTGCTTCAACCATTGAAAAGAATTCCTCCTCTTCTAATAAATCAGCCACTTTTGTCAAAAACAAAGCCCTAAAAGAAATATCACCCTGCACTTTTCATCCGACAACATGGAAGACTACATCTTCCTTTCACGTTAACGAGCTGAAATCTGCCTTACTCTCTTGCAGCGATTCCTCTCCAGGTCTAGATGAAATTCATTATCAACTGTTGAACATCTTCCGCAAGAAGGTCTGAACATACTGCTACAAGTATATAACCATGTGTGGACTTCAGGTTGCTTTCCACCCTCTTGGCGGAAAGCCCTCATTATTCCATCCCCAAACCTGGAAAAGATCTTTCTAACCCTTCAAACTACGTCCCATAGCTTTGACAGCTGTGTCTGTAAACTGATGGAGAAAATGGTCAATGCTAGGCTCATGTGGAAACCTCGAAACCGATGGCCTTTGCGAAAAGAACAGTGTGGTTTCCGCAAACAATCGTAGTACAGTTGACATTTGATTCGTCTGGAATCTACACTTAGGAACGTTTTTTTAAACAGACAGCATGCAGTGGCAATTTTCTTCGACTTGGAGAAGGCCTACGATACCACCTGGAAGTCGGGATACTTCATGATCTCCACGATCTGGGTTTTCGAGGTCATCTTCCGCTTTTTATTCAAAATTTTTTGGCAGAACGACAGTTTCAGGTCCGGGTTGGCACCACTCTCTCTGATGTCCACGAGCAGGAGTTGGGTGTTCCACAGGGAGCATATGTCTCCTGCCCTCTTTAGTATTAAAATCAACAACATTGTGAAATCAGTTCAGCAGGGTTCAGACTGCTCATTGTTTGTGGATGATTTCGCTGTCTAACGCAACTGGAAGCCTGTACCCGAGTGTCCAGCGCAGGCTCCAGCTTTGCGTAGATAAAATCCATCGATGGGCGGATGAAAACGGTTTCACCTTTTCTCCAACAAAGACGCAATGTATTCACTTCCATAATTTCCGTCAGTTTTTCCCAGATCCTGAACTTCAAAGTAGGGAAATCTCCCATTCCAGCTGTTACAGAGGCCAAATTTCTGGGAGTCATTTTTGACCAGAAACTCAACTTTCTCAGCCACATCAAAAACCTCAAAACTTCTTGCCAAAAGCTCTGAATATTCTGCGGGTCGTAGCGCACACCGACTGGGGCGCTGATAGAAAACTTTGCTGCACCTCTACAGAGCCTGGTCCGTTCCAAACTGGACTACGGTTGTGCTGTCTACGGCTCCGCAAGACCCTCTTACCTCAAACTTTTGGACCTATCCACCATCAAGGGCTTCGTCTCTGTCTTGGAGCGTTCCGCACCACCCCTGTGTACAGCCTGTACGCAGAGGCGGGCGAACCTTCGTTGTCCAACCGCAGGCTGAAACTGTCTTTAAATTATTATATCCGACTGTTCTCAGAACCGCAGAATCCTGCCTATGACTGTGTCTTTGACCCTCCATTCCAAAGTAAGTTTGAAAACAACCCTAAATGTATTCCGCCGTTTGGTCTTCGTATGCAGCCTCACGTGCAGAATGCAGGTCTAGACCTGGGAGTAGTTTCGATTTTTCCAAGTTTCCGGATCAACCTCCGTGGACCTTTTTCACACCAGAGATTCGTTTCGATCTTGCAGCTTTTCGCAAAGAGTTACCAGCTCTCTGGCGTACAAGGCTTTGTATGCTGAGCTCTGTTCCAAATTCCCATCCTATCAAACAGTTTTCACTGACGGTTCCAAGTCTGAGGATGGAGTGGCCTGTGCAGCCTACTGCCCTGGGCTCCTTCTCAGATACTGTTGGAACATATACATTCAGATGCTTCTGTCTATTCTGCTGAACTTACTGCTCTAGTACTGGCTTTGAAGATAATCTCACACTCTTCGAGGAGGGACTTTCTGGTTCTGTCGGATTCGCTGTCAGTTTGGAGGCCATAGCTGGCCGCAACCTTCAGCATCCAGAACTTTTACTTTTTTTTTAACTTTTTAGCAAGTTGAAGGCGGACGGTTTACAACATTACTCTTGCTTGGGTTCCTGGTCATGTTGGCATCGGCGGGAACGAAATGGTTGATCGTTTTAGCCAAGAACGCCACAAGAGAGAAACTGTCCAACACTTATATCCCCTGCTCAGATGTGAAACCCAAAATTAACGATTATGTGAGAGACCTCTGGCAGGAGGATTGGAACACACAGACGAATAACAAACTCTTTCAGATCCGTCCAAACCTTAAGGACTTCCTCCCATCTACGCAGGGTGGTCGTAAGAGGAAACGGTTCTGTGCCGGCTGCACACCGGCCATTCGTATTTTACCCATTCTTACCTTTTAAAGAGTGAGAAGCTCCGTGGTGCATTCCATGTCATGCGCCACTCACAATGAAACATGTTCTTTTAGAGTGTTGGGACTTGCACGATGTGAGACACAAAACATTTTACAGCGGAGTCCATGAAGATCCTGTTCAGGGATGTCCCGCCAGACGTGATCCTTGAGTTTTTGAGAGAAATTAACATTTTTCATCTGATTTAAGATTTTACGGAAGAAAGATTTTTAACAAAGTTTCTGGTGCGTTTGTAGACGATGTCATTTAATGAGATGTGTGAAAGTTTTTTTTTTTTTTTTTTTTTTTTTTTTTAAATGACTGGTGAGTTGATTTTAACGTGGTGACAGCCCTGATGTGGCCCTCTGCGGTCGGCTGGGCTATAAGCAACATTATCTTATCTTATCTTCTAGTGACCAGTCTAACTAAAGACAGATAAAGGAGGAGATACCATGTGTTCTTTGTGATGAATGCGTTGTAAGGCCTACTGCACTTTTGTTGTTGGATCAGATGCTTTTCATGTGTGTCACTGAGGTTGTACTGGCACATGAAAAATTGTCTGCACATAATTCAGGGTGTCAGTGTGAAGTACTGTCTCCTCATCTGTCTCTGTTGTCATGCCTGTCACTGTGACATTGTTATGAGTGGATGATGGTCTGATTATGTCCTCATAGTGTGTGTGTGTGCATGTGTGCATGCGCGTGTGCATGTGTGCGCGTGTGTGTGTGATGTGTGTGTTGTGAGTGTGTGTGTGTGTGTGTGTGTGTGTGTGTGTGTGTGTGTGTGTGTGTGCTCGTGCAGGCTTCTCTTTGTATGTTCAGATCACTCTACTGCTCTCAGCGGAAAAATGGCCCAATTTTTTTTTCTTTGTAGTGGTCTCAGCAGAAAACAAAAACATCTGTTGGACAAAAAAATGTATGCTTGGAAAGAGCAGAAAGAGTGTTTGCACAATAGTAAGGTGTGAACTGATGGGAACAGGAGGCTGTGCTGTGGTCCCTCCCTCCCCTCTCCCTCTTCTCTCTGGAAAAGAGCAGAAAGAGTGGTTGCACAATAGTACTGTGGGAACAGGAGGCTGTGCTGTGGTCCACCCCCTCCCTCTCCCTCTTCTCTCTGGTTTTCAAACACTTGGATGATGAACTGCCCCCTCCCCTTCCTCCATCCCCTGCTTTTACCAATTTCGGCCTTTCATGCTTTGCTTTAATTCCATGGCCATCAATGTTTGCTGTTGATAAACACAGCATTCTACAAGATGCAAGAAAGAATTGGACACAGTAGGAAAGAGTAGTTTTGGGGAGAAAGAGAGAGAGTCTGTTCACAATGGCCTTTGTTATTAGGGGCAAATGTTTTCTGGAAGACTTTGAGCAATGTGTGTGTGCATGTACGCACATATGTGTGTGTATGTAAACAAACATGATGATGTTTATGAAATTGATTCTCAGTCTGCAATTTTTTTTTTCAGATGACTGTGCAAACATGAATCTTGTTTTGACTGCAATATTGTGGTCTCCTTTTAATTATTAGGAGTTGAATTTGTTTTTGTGGTTTGTATGTTATCATTCCTGTCATTAAAACCAAATGAATATTTGTGTACTTTTTGTTTGTTGTTGTTGTGCAGGAACTGTATGAATGTTGATCTATCCACACTTAAAAATTTATGTTCATTGTTTCTCTCAATCATTCACCAATGTACTCATTTCACTTTCCTTTCTCTCTGTCTGTCCCTGGCTGTCTGTCTGTCTGTCTTCTGTCTCTCACTGTCAATGTCACTCAGTCTTCACAATGTACAAACCTTCAAATGCTCAGTCACATACACACATGTACATGCAGTCTATGCAATCACAGTTGATTCTTTAATAGAGAGAAGATTCTATGATGGTTTCTCTGTTGTTATAGGACAGTTTGGGATGTTGATTTGGCACAGAATGTTTGTCTAATTGAACAAACAGAAGAACTTTGTTTTCTTTTGTTGCTGGGGTGTAGCAGGCTGTGGATGGGCATTTTCAACATGAAATTGTGATGCGATTGAACAATAAATTCTCTGTAGAAATGCAAACCAAATATAGATGGTGTAAAATAGGAGTCACACATGTACTGATGCTGGACAGAGCATGAATGGAATGGAGCACAGAATGGAGTCGCACATGTACTGATGCTGGAGTCACACATGTACTGAATGCTGGACATGAGTCCATGAAATGGAAATGGAGCGCAGAATGGAGTCACATGTACTGATGCTGGACAGAGTCATGAAATGGAATGGAGCACAGAATGGAGTCACATGTACTGATGCTGGACAGAGTCATGAAATGGAATGGAGCACAGAATGGAGTCACACATGTACTGATGCTGAGTCACACTGTACTGATGCTGGGACAGAGTCATGAAATGGAATGGAGCACAGAATGGAGTCACACATGTACTGATGCTGGACAGAGTCATGAAATGGAATGGAGCGCAGAATGGACTCACATGTACTGATGCTGGTGTCATACATGTACTGATGCTGGACAGAGTCATGAAATGGAATGGAGCGCAGAATGGAGTCACCATGTACTGATGCTGGACAGAGTCATGAAATGGAAATGAGCACAGAATGGGAGTCACACATGTACTGATGGTGGAGTCACACATGTAGCACACATGTACTGATGCTGGACAGAGTCATGAAATGGAATGGAGCACAGAATGGAGCACACATGTACTGATGCTGGAGTCACACATGTACTGATGCTGGAGTCACACATGTACTGATGCTGGACAGAGTCATGAAATGGAATGGAGCACAGAATGGAGTCACACATGATGGCTGGAGTCACACATGTACTGATGCTGGACAGAGTCATGAAATGGAATGGAGCGCAGAATGGAGTCACACATGTACTGATGCTGGAGTCACATGTACTGATGCTGGAGTCACACATGTACTGATGCTGGACAAAGTCATGAAATGGAATGGAGCGCAGAATGGAGTCGCACATGTACTGATGCTGGAGACACATATGTACTGATGCTGGAGTCACACATGTACTGATGCTGGACAGAGTCATGAAATGGAATGGAGCACAGAATGGAGTCACACATGTACTGATACTGGACAGAGTCATGAAATGGAATGGAGCACAGAATGGAGTCACACATGTACTTATGCTGGACAGAGTCATGAAATGGAATGGAGCACAGAATGGAGTCACACATGTACTGATGCTGGACAGAGTCATGAAATGGAATGGAGCACAGAATGGAGTCACACATGTACCGATGCTGGAGTCACACATGTACTGATGCTGGACAGAGTCATGAAATGGAATGGAGCGCAGAATGGCGTCACACATGTACTGATGCTGGACAGAGTCATGAAATGGAATGGAGTCACACATGTACTGATGCTGGAGTCACACATGTACTGATGCGGACAGAGTCATGAAATGGAATGAAGCACAGAATGTGCTTTGTTCTGTAAGCATAGGCAGTGTTCTGTGGAATGGAATTAGATGTGTGAAGACTTCATTTCATCTGTCCTCTGAAGATGGAGTGTGGCTGCCTCTGTGGCAGGGTGAACAAAAACAGCCTGCACGATGACCACTCCCTGTATGAAATGTGTTCAGTGACCGGTCATTGTTAAGATGCATCAGGTGACTCCAAGAGTGTTCAGGTGATAGATACAAGCCATTGGTCACTGTCATTCTCATTTCATTGCTCTCACCAACTCACACATCATTCAGTTCCAGGTGACTCCAAGAGTGTTCAGGTGATAGATACAAGCCATTGTCACTGTCATCTCATTTCATTGCTCTCACCAACTCACACATCATTCAGTTCCAGGTGACTCCAAGGTGTTCAGGTGATAGATACAAGCCATTGTCACTGTCATCTCATTTCATTCCTCTCACCAACTCACACATCATTCAGTCCAAGCACACATGGAGAGCATATACAGGATTGAGCATTATTGTTTTTTTCTGAACTGGCCTCTACAGTAGGTAAAGTATACCCATCGTCTACAGAAAACAACTTGCCCATCAAATGGCCATGGTTTTAAATCATGTAAGATTTTAAATCATTAAGATATAGGAAAGCACATCCACACAAGTTTAGTAATACTGTGCAAATGCCTAATTCTGAAGTCAGTCTGTGGTCTGTCTGCCCGTTTTATCTTTCTCTTATTTTCGTGCGCGTGCACACACACACACACATCACACCACACACACACAACACACACACACACACACACAACACACACACCACAGAATGGGAGAGGAGCACAAAACAACAACAAAAAAAACCAAACAAACCTCAAAGAAACTGACAACAATGCAGACTGGATTGGTAAAACATCTCAAAGTGTGTGTGTGTGTGTGCGTACAGCGCGTATCTGTGTGCATGCATGCATGTGTGTGAGTGTGTGACATCAAGTGAAATGACATCATTTACGGGAAATTCCTGTTCAGGTAAAATGAGGCCATGCTGATAACTGTTGCATGCAAGGCGAAGCACATGCACTCATGGACCACCAGCCTACACACACACACTCACACACACCACACACACACACACACACACACATCACAGAGAGAGAGGAGAAATGAGAGAGAGGGAGAAACAGAAAATAAGGGGGAGGGGGAGAGTTAAAAAAGAAAGGAAAAGGGGGATGGGGTGGGGGGGGGGGGGGGGGGGGGGAGACGGCAGACAGGTACTGAGGAATGTGAGGACAAAGTGAGAGACCAAAGGGAACATTTCATATATATACATATATATGTGTATGTATGTAATATATATATATATATATATATATATTTATATATATATAATATTTATAATATATATATTATATGTGTGTGTGTGTGTGTGTGTGTGTGTGCTGTACGCATGCATGCTTGAGTGTGTGCATGTGTGTGTGCATGTGTGTTTGTGTGTGAATACATACATCCATCCAAACTTGCATCCGGATAGCATGATTAAAGGTCTACTTTAGAGGTTTTCGATAATTGGTCAACTTATGCAGAAATATGAAATGTTTGATAAATTGGTAAAATAAACATCCGATTCGCTCCCGATGACACGAATCGATCCGCGAAAGTGGGCATTTTCACCTGTAATCAAGAAAACGGGAGGTAATCAACTAAATCTTGGCATGGCTTAACTACTCTTGAATGTGACGTCACATGATGGACTGGCCGTCAGCCGCGACCTACACAATAAGCCAACGGCGACAGAAGCGATTCTGATGGTTCTTGCACATCTCGATCGGTATTTAATTTATCATGTTAAAAGCAGTGACTATGATTGCGACAGCCAATGTGACTCTGGGGATGTTTCTGCAAGGCCTTTACCTTATCAGTTTGAACGCTAAGTTCTTTTTACCACGTCAGTTCCAGCTGGACCACGGAAACGCGCTATTCAGTTCCAGCTGGACGCCCGAACACATCATTCCGAAGGCGTACGGACTTTACCGAAGTCTCGAGGGAGGCTACCGACTTACTTCTAGATGCGATCACGCGTGGACGGCGAGCGGAGATTCTCCTTCCTCAAGCCTAACGTGTTCATTCAATTTAACAAGTGTGATCTGTCCATAGTAAGAACAGAATAAACGTGCGACTATCGTACTCATCTGTACGAGCTTACCACTCAGCCTTCAAAGTATACGCGCACAATGCAGACGAAGTTTTTGATCCACTCGAACGGGCTCGGCAATTGTCGAAATAGCTCGTTTCCGTGGTCCAACGTGGTAAAGAGAACTTAGTGGCCCGGCATGGTTGCACGAAACCGAATCCACTTCTTTCGAGTATCTGGATCAGATGGAAATGTGTGCAAAGAATATCCGTCTCCTGCTGAGCTGCTGCACTCGCCTAGGTGTGCAAAACTCGTTTTTTTATCTATTAAATTCTTCCGGCGATTTTGTTTGAAAAATGAATACCATACTGTACTTATATGACATGTAGACCTGTTTTTAACAAATTATCGAAAATCTCTAAAGTAGACCTTTAAAACAATGGAGTAAAGTGATCTTCAATGTATAAAGGCATGGCTATATATGAAAGAGGAGAAGGGTGGTAGAGTAGGAGAGGGGTGAAGGTGGTGGTGATGCGGGTAGGGGTGAAGCACGTTAGTTGTCAAACAAAAATGAGGGAGAAGGGGGGTAGTGGTGGTGGGGGAGAAGGTTAAGGAGAGGGAGAGAAAAAAACAATTGAAGGAGAAAATTGGCAAAATACGTAATTGTCACACTGAGCACAAATGCATGCACACACTCAGCTCAGCATTCACTCCGTGCACACGCAATCTCTCCAAACAACCAGAAGGCGCACTACAATAACTCTTCTTCTCCCCCTCCTCTCCAGGGAATAATTTACTAAATGATAACTTTTCAAGCATGTACAACAGGTTTGTTTTCCAAGATTATCTTCCGTTCCTCCTCTCCAGTGGAGATACAAACATTCCACAGATCCACTAGCTGGGACCAAATTTCATCTCATTATACATAGTAATTTACAAGTGCATCATTTACCGGTTTCTCCTCCTCAATGGAGAAACAGTTTATACACTTTCCAAAGAAGAATCAAAGATGGCTTAAAATACAGGAACAATGTCGGCGTTCCGACCCAGGGGGACAATCAAAAATCATAGTGGGTCAACACGACAAACGTTTTCAAAATTCTCTCACGACTGCCGCAGTCGTTGTCCTCTTCAACTAGGTTCTCCAACTCTGGAGACAATTAGGTGCTGCCACAGCACTGGAGCCCAAATACTTCTGCGACTGCCACAGCACCAGGAAGGGCTGAAACACGAATGAAGTCCGTGTTAGTAATCTATATATTTCAAAATCTGAATAATGATAAATTTCTTTTCCTTTTTTACCTTTTCTTACTCTCTCTCTCTCTCTCTCTCTCTCTCTCTCTCTCTCTCTCTCCTCTCCTCTCTTTTCTCTCTTTTTCTCTCCCTATCTGTCTATACCTCACCTGGTAATGGTAGATTACAGGCGAATCTCGTTCTGCAGCTCCAAACAACCTGTCTGGTCAGTGTCCCCAAGCCATCTCCTTCCTATAACTTAGTTTTCCTTCCTGCGCTCTTCCTGAGTACATACTTATTCGGTGAGTACACATCTAACTCTTACGCATTACCAGCCCTTGGTTACTTGACCAATGGACAACGTCTTTGTGTGTGCATGTGTGTGTGTCCGTTTGTGTATCTGTTTTTGTTTGTATGTGTGTGTGTCTGTGTGGATAGTATGTATGTGTGTCTGTCTGTGCGTGCAAGTGTGTGTGTATGCGTGTGTGTCTGTGTGTGTTTGTGCTGTGTGTGTGTGTGTGTGTATGTGTGTGTGTACATATTGTTGTTGTTGTCGTTGTTATTGTTGGTATTGTGTGTGTATGTGTAATGTGTGTGTGAGCGTGTGTACGTACGCGTGCGTGCGTGAGTTCAGCGTGCTTGGGTGTGCCCATGCGTGTGTGTGGTGTGTGTGGGGGGGGGGGGGGGGGTGTGTGGGGTGGTGTGGGGGGGGGGGGGGGTTTGGGTTGTGTGTGGTGTGTGGGTGTGTGGTGTGTG